>JAOWBN010007535.1:0-11117 GCA_028565015.1 Pinguicula moranensis | reverse complement strand
CAATGCTGTGGAAAATGTTCTCCAGTGGGTATGCGGGTGAGATTTATATTTCCAATATTTGTTCATTGTCAGAAGAGAAGAGTTGAGCATCCACTGGATGTTAGCTTAATGTCATACCATTAGCGCTCTCAGCGTGTCTCCTGCTCATTCTGATTTGCTGGCTTCCTCAGCATGATTTCTTTTTATGTTTCAGTTGCATGCTTTAGTCTCTCCTCTTTCTTTCACTTTTAATCTCATGGAGAGATTGTAATTTCTATTTGCTTTCAGGAGGCCCACTACCCTACAGGATAGAACAAAAGATAGTGATGATGCTGATTACCAAGATAAAGATTACGATGTTGCAGCCTTAGCGAATAATTTGAGCCAGGCCTTCCGATATGGAATTTATAGCAATGATACTATTGAAGAGGTTATTTTCACGATTTTTATTGTACTTGCTTTTACCATTTTTTTGCAGTTTCATTATTTCAAAGATTTTTTAATGCAATTGTCTAGTTTATAAACAACATTCTTCATTTACCTTTTGCAGGCTCATGGTTCTCTTGAACGTGATGATGAGGTAATGCACATGGATTGTGAAGTCCTTTCTAATGATACAGTATGTTTCTAGTTTCTGTGAAACTGGACCAGTGATGGTGATGATTTACAAATGGCATCTTCGGGTATTAAAAAGTAGACATAGGGGGAGATGACTCAAAGCATTGCTCTCTTTCTCTGAAAATCCTCAAATTAGGCTTTTAAATATTTATCACAAATGATAGAATCTATTGGTTTTGGCATTCTAAGTGAGAATGCTTGGTTATTAGTGCTCAAAGTTGGTCTTGATCATGACATTCCTCTTCAAAAGGGCATTACTTAAAAATCAGGGTAGTTGAAGTTTGTTTAGTAACACTTACTACAATTCACTCAGATTTTATTCACTGAGAGGTGCTAGTAAAATACCCCCAGGTGGGTTCTGCATGGATGTTGGCATTCTGTTCTTGTAGTCTTTTAAAACTAATTTTGAAGTTTTAATTTGTATCGAACTGATTGGTTGAATGACAGTTTTCATTCTCACCATATCTTTGTGGATATAGACTATAGTATTCAAGCTCAAGTTCCTGTCCTTCAATTATATACGTCCATATCCTCTCCTTTTATGCCAAATAACATCATGGAATAAGTTCCTGCATGTGCTCTCAGGATGTATATTTTGATGATGAATCTGCTGAAGTTGTCATTTCTTCCCTTCGTTTAGGAGATGACCAGGAAAGGTGAGTTTTGAGGCATTGCTTTTGTCGTCTTTCTTTCCTTTTAGCTGTTTGGGTCGTGCTCACAGTTTGATTTTTGATCATGTTTACAGTGGATCTCTTTTCACCAACTCAAATTGGTTTGCATTTGAGGAGGATAGAATAGTTGATGAACTTGCATCTGGTTCTATTGCCTCCTCATCTCCCTACACTGAGGGACACGAGGAGGGTGCTGGCAGAGCTGATGATAAGTTCAGCGTTGAAGAACATGAAGATTTGGTTGACACTGCCACTTCTTTACCCCCCGACCAGAAATCAACTTTAGATGACGATGTCAATACACGCAGCAAATTGTCTGAGGACTCCAGAGAAACCGAAACCAGTGGCACTGAGAGATCCCCTGAGTGGGTTGAGTGGAGGGAAAGCTCTCATTCTACTAAGCCACCGCCAATATCGAATTCTTCTGACTTGCCTAGCGAAGTTGAACCCATATCTTTAGACAAAAAAGAGCTACCAGAGGAACTAGGCAAGACCTATTTGGTTGGACCAGATGATACCGTCTCCTCCCCAGCTCCAACAAATGAATCTGCAGGAACCCTCAAGAATGACCCTGAAGGTTCTCCAGATTTACAAGAGAAAGACTCTGGTACGAATCCTTCACCATCCGCAGAAGTGGTTGAAGGAAACCCAAACAGTGGAAAATTAGATGCTTCAGGACCCGTACATTGTGATAAGAACAACGATTAGATGCGCGACTAAACTTGTAAATTCTTAGGCCACATAGTGTGATGATGACCCTTCGTACTTGTGATGATGAGGTGGTAGAAACCAACTCCGTGAAGCTGCTTATGACGACAGGTAGAAAGAATGACTCCCCAATCTTCCTTTCCAATGGAGCTGCAGTCAGCTACCCCGTTCTTTACACAGGTGCTATCATCTCTTTGGAGCTTAACATTATTGAATTTGTAGATCAGTCCTTACCCATCCTGCTATTTTACTATTTTTACATCTAGGCAAAACATTCTTGCTGTCGAGATTACTATTATTTTATCAAAAGATATTGTTCATATCTTCTACTACCACGAATATTTTCTTGTATTGTATCAGTGGTTCTTGGTCTACTTGCTAGAAGAAGTTACTCTGCATTTAGAGTTGAACCTCGATAACTGATCGGGGGTGGCCTGAGTCGTTGGTTAAATGTAGAAAAAACAGTAGAAAATAACTTATTATTAGAGAATTCGAATTACAAAAACTGTTGAATATTGTGATTTATTGAAAAAAAGTGTTTAGAAATAGGAAGTATTACGTTTAAAAACAATTGAAATTAAATTTAAAAAAAATAACAGTATCTATCTTCATGTTTTTTTGTGAAATAAAGATGGTTGGTACTTTTTTCAATAGTCCAGTGATCCAGTCCAGCAGGGCAGGCGATCGATGGGAGTTTATTGACTTTTCATCCCCATGACATAAAGCAAGGTTGGTACTTGGTCATTGTGCCAAGCCAATAATGAGATCTGATTCTGATCTATACATATATTAAAGAATTAACAAATAAAATTAATAAAAAAAGGTTGAAATATGTGACCACCGTCCACCGGCCGTGGTCCGCGCCGTCGCTTTCGCCGTCCGCCAGTTGTCAATCTCCCGCACACATCATAACGAACAAAGTTTTACATGTAATCCGTGTTCTTGTTTCTGTTTCTCACTCAGCAGGAATTTGAATTGAATTGAATTTAAAAAAAATCCCCCCACACGTCCTTTTCGCGTCGTATAATCTTTTCTGTGGTTTCCGCCAATTTTTATTTACAAAATTATTGACCGGCACCGGTGCACTGCATCAGTGTGTTGTAAAGCGCCTGCCAGAAGTTCAATTATATTATTTATTGGTAGCTTAAGATTCGGACAAAAAGTATTAGTATGAACTGTCATCCACATTACGTTGGTCCCTTCAGCTTGCCGTACTTTCTCTGGTTACTCTTTGAAAAAAGCGGAAAAGGAAAGGGACACTTTTATTTACTACGTAGAATGGTATACTTCACCAGTAATGAGGTCCCTGCTCTTTGTTAGAAGAGGTATGGTCTACTTTCTTTAGGGCCATTGTGTTGGATAAATGTCGGGATGTAGTTGAACTGTCTGTATACTCTCCTCCACCAGATCTGAGTTGACGAGGTATTGCCACTTGAAAAGATGATGCATTGATGTGTTTTTGTTACTGTTTCGAGCTTTGTTGGTTTTATTGGGTTTAATGAGAGGAATGGAGGCGGGCGGCTTTCTGGATTTTTTTTGGGTGTTTACGGCTCAGGATTTAGGAAATTTAACTACTTTTTTTTCTTCTTCTTTGTTGATCTATTTTATTGGTGAAAATTGTCTTATTTGCTGCCTTTTGAGTTTTGTTGATGTTCCCAGAATCAACTCAGAGTGACAGCAGAGATTAGAGAGCTTCATTTCGCTGTTTTTATGTGTCATTGCGAAATGGTCCAGTCCATGTGTAATATTTATTCTGGGTTTTCGCATTTTATGTGTTTGTGCAGATTCTTCCGCTCCTGTCTTCCGTCTCCCGCGACTCCAGCGACCCATCTCTCGAGAAGCCCATCTTCGGTTTCGCATTTTATGTGTTTGTGCAGATTCTTCCGCTTTCGGTTGCTTTGGGTTTCGCTTAGTGTTTCGCATTTTATGTTTCGGTTAAAGAAATCAAGAGAGAGGCGTTGAGGATCCGGGAGAAATCGGCCGATCCGCCTGGAGTTGGGGGAGACTGAGACGGAGCGAGTTGTGCGAAAGAAGAAGTCATCGTTTCCTGAAAAGTAATATCCTCTTACAAAAATAGTCCAATAAGATGTGATGAATTGTTCATAGGTGTTTGGTGGATTTTGCTGATTCTGATGAATATAGTGAATACGATTGTTAGAGAATCCGACTGATTTTATCATGAAAATCTCTATATTACATGTATGAATTGTTGGAGAAATTCTTCAACAGTCTGGATAGCTCAATCAGGCTTCTGGTGTTTATGTTGAAATGGAGTTGACATTTTCTGTTTCTGTGTTTATGGTGTATTCAGAGGCAATGGCTGAGGCTTCCGGAAGCAATCATCAGAAACCCTTTTCGATAAGACCTATTATGGCCAGTGGATCAAGCGGTAAATTTGTTTATCTTTTGTTTGTCATTCTCTAAGTTCGCATAAACCCATTACAATTTCAAGCGAATAATGTTTGAGTTTCTTTTCCATTCTTATTGTCCTTTTTCTGTGAAAGCTGTTGTTCTATTTAGTACATTCTGTTTTAATTATCTTCAATTTCCTATGATTATTTCACCAGCAACTTTTGCTTGTTTTTTTGACCAAAATGAAGAACTAAGCAAACACACTTATCTAGTAGTATCATAGAATTCCCAGCTTCTATGTTCATTGCAAATGGAGTTGAAAATGTTATCATTAATAATTCTTTTAGCTTTGTGCTAATAATTGACTAGATCAAAATGGCTCCATTAAATTTCAATACGAAGTTGTTGGAATCTATATATTAAATGATGCAATGCATCTTGGATCACAACGGAAACAACCTCTTTGTATAATTACAAGCCCTTGATCCGAACTTAGTTAGAAATATATTGGGTAGGTTATGGTTGTGGATAGAATTCCTAGCTTCAATGATTTTATGGAAGCTTTTTTATGAGTAGGATCTGTATCCAGTTTGCAGAGAGTGAAGAAAACACTAGAATAATAATGTATAAGATGATGCTCAAACTTCTTTCTTATGGTTCAGTTTCCCCTACCTTTTCATGACATTGACTAAAATCTAAATTCCTGATAAAACTGTTCTAAAGAATGATTGGATACTTGCACATCTAATTAGGAAGAGAGTATTTTATTCTCTGATTTACTTTTCTTTTGACAACTTTAGGATCTAAACGACGTAAAAGGACAGCAGCTGATGAAGGGAAAGGACACTATGATAATGACTTCTCTGGTTGTTGGCGATACGACATTGAGCAGAACAGGAACATCTCACTGTCAAGAGCTATTGATAATGCTGATCCATTAACTATAAATTATGCGCTGGAAGAGTCGGATTCTCAAAAATATGGATCAGTATCCAAAGAGATTAATGAGCTTGTCCGGCGGAGGATGGAGATTCTACAGACATTCTATGCGGACAATCCTGAACTTGCATCAGCAGACTTTCGTAATTGCGAGATTCCGTCGGAGGTGACTGAACAAGCTAGTCCTGATGTCATTGACATAGAAGATGGTCATAACGGGACTAGTTTTGCAAGGTTTGTTCCCATACCACAGCAATCCCTGTGCAAGGAAACCATTGTTGTGATTGACTCCGACGAAGAAAGATCTCCATGCAAGGAAGTAAACTTGCAAAAGCCTTCTGGAAATTTTCTCATGAAGGACTTTGTGGTAAGGAACTACTGACTTCAGTTAAATCAAAGCATTATGTGCATAACTTTTTTATCATATGGCCCGTTACACTTTCCGATGGGATCACTACTTATGAATAATGGTGCTCAGCTTTTACCTTTGAAACTTGAAAATAAAACTTCAACCACACTTCTAAAGATTAATATTAGGCAGATACTGCATGTATTTTTCATTTTATTTCATTGTTATTCGATGCATTTTTTGCAGAAATTAAATTTCAACAATAAAGGCGCAAGCCCTGGAGTAGTATACGAACATATTGCTTTGGAAACCCAGCCCATCAGTCAAAGTGGTCAGGTATCTGAAGCCAATGCTGATAGCTCAGATGAGGAAATCCAAGAAGAAAGTGATGAGGTCTCTGAAACCCATTCTGATGGTCTGGCTGACATTTGGAATGAGATGAATGTTGTTTTAGAGTGCTCAAAGGTACACGCCTTTACGATTTGAGTTAGTAATTGCAGGTTATATTACGAACGGTATTTTGATAATAGTGATAAATCTTCTGAAGATTTATTTCTTAACCTGTGTCATGGTCATTCCACAGGATGCCACTGCAGATAGTCTACTTGATGAATATGATGGTGAAGATGAAGAAGACTGCGAGCATTCTTTTATACTGAAGGATGACATTGGTGATGTATGCCGCATTTGTGGTGTCATTAAGAGAGGAATTGAGTCAATCATTGAATATAATTTTTCAAAGGTAAAGAGATTCATTTCAACATACTTATCATTGATTATTTTTCTACGATAAAAGCTTGGTTATTCTTGCCCAACTAGTCTTTGAACTTTTTGCTTCTTTCTATTACACTTGATTACATCTTCAAATAGACAATATGCTATCGGATATGAAACATGCTGTTGCCTGATAATTTTGTGATCTGATGCTGCAAACAGTTGAAAGATTATTATGATTATGTACTATGTGCTCAGTGCAAAGAGTTGAGTTCTACAGCCTGCTCGGTTCTTACATTCTACTATTAGTTAGTTCCTTGTCTAAGGAAGAGTGCTTTCCATACTAGAATGCACATTATATATGTGTAGAAAGGTGCTTTTATGCATGTCGATAATGGTAGTCTACGTAAAATGATATTCTATTCCTTATACACTTATGAGATCTTATGGTGAAGAATAAATGTCGATAATGGCCCTTTTTTCTTGCTTGGTTGTGAATTCAGAGTACAAAGAATACAAGAACTTACAGCAGATATGAAGCACGAACTTCCGGAGAGCTTGCTCCAATTGAACTTCCTTTGGATGGGTTCAGATCATCTGATTCTGTTTTAGCTGCTGCTGACATCTATCCACACCCACGCCACAGGAAGGAGATGAAGTCCCATCAACTTCAGGGCTTCAACTTTCTTGTAAGCAACCTTGTGACGGATAATCCTGGAGGTTGTATAATGGCGCATGCACCTGGTTCGGGTAAAACATTCATGATAATCAGTTTCCTCCAGAGTTTCATGGCAAAATATCCAGCTGCAAGGCCTCTAGTTGTACTGCCAAAGGGAATATTGGCAATTTGGAAGAAGGAATTCCTCCGATGGCAGGTTGAAGACTTTCCTTTGTATGACTTTTACTCGGTAAAAGCAGAAAGCCGTTTGCAGCAGCTTGAAGTTCTCAAGGGATGGGTGAAGGAGAGGAGCATATTGTTTCTAGGATATAAGCAGTTCTCTACAGTTATCTGTGATGGTGATGATGGACAAGCTGCAGTTGCATGCCAAAATTATTTGTTGAAGGTTCCTACCATTTTGATTCTGGATGAAGGTCACACACCCAGGAATCAAGACACTGATGTTCTGACGTCCCTTGAGAGGGTTGAAACCCCAAGAAAGGTTGTTCTCTCTGGAACTCTTTATCAAAACCATGTTGAAGAAGTTTTCAACATTTTAAATCTTGTTCGCCCCAAGTTTCTAAAGATGGAGACTTCCAAGGCCATAAAAAGACGCATCTTGAGCAGGGCCGAAATTTCATACAAAAAGAAACTGAGCTCAAGTAACCGTGGCCGAGACCATCAGCTCTATGAGCTAATAGAGCACACGTTGACAAAAGATGAGAATTCTAAGCGGAAGGTCACTGTTATACAAGATCTGCGTGAAATGACCAGAAATATCTTGCACTACTACAAGGGTGATAACCTTGATGAACTTCCTGGACTTGTGGATTTTTCAGTGTTTCTCAATCTCAGCCACAGTCAAAGATCTGAAGTCAAAGAATTAACGCGTGGTTCGGCTCGGAAGTTCACAGTCAGTGCCCAAGGGAGTGCTATTTATCTTCATCCAAAACTGAAGACCCTTGCAAAACAATGTGGTGCAAAAGATAGAGTTGATGAGGAGAAAATCAATGGGCTCTTGGAGAATTTAAGTGTGAGTGAAGGTTCCAAACTTAATTTCTACTTGAATCTTCTTCAGCTCTGTGAATCAGGTGGTGAAAAGTTACTGGTCTATAGCCAATATCTCCTTCCCTTGAAATTTTTAGAGAGATGCACAGCTAAGTTGAAAGGGTACAGTGTTGGGAAAGAGATGTTTATGATCACTGGAGATTCAGATTATGACACACGTGAACATTACATGGAAATGTTTAACACATCATCTTGTGCTCGTGTGTTCTTTGGTTCGATCAGAGCTTGTGGTGAAGGGATTTCGCTTGTTGGGGCTTCCCGCCTCATCATATTGGACGTCCATTTAAATCCATCTGTAACGCGCCAAGCCATAGGACGAGCTTTCAGACCTGGCCAGAAGCGGAAAGTGTACACATATAGGCTGATTGCTCGTGATTCACCTGAAGAAGAGGATCATTGGACCTGTTTCAGAAAGGAGTCGGTAGCCAAGATGTGGTTTGAATGGGATGAGAGTAGTAGCCGCCAAAACCTGGAGATGGAGAAAGTTGATGTCAATAGCTGTGGTGACACTTTTCTTGAAACATCGAGATTGAATAAAGATGTGATTGATCTCTTCAAAAGGTGAGCTAACTTCATCTCCACTTGAAATACATGCCTTTCCGTCCACTCTTTCACTTTCCATATTTAATGTGTGTGTTTTCCAGGTAACCGTTGGATAGTCTGCCATGTGGTTTCTTCAAAAGGTGAGCTAACTTCATTTCCACTTGAAATGCATGCCTTTCAGTCCACTCTTTGACTGCTTCATATTTAATGTGTGTTTTCCAGGTAACCGTGGATAGCCTACCATGTGATCTCAAGCTTCTCAACTTATTTGGGTACATCTTGTTTAGTGAATAATCCAGTGAAAGAGCAGTAGTTTAGCAGAGGGTGACTCAAGATATGATTTCTGGATTCAATTTTCCATCCATTGTATAGTTCATAACTCTTGTAGCTGACACTTCTTTTCAACCTTTCTGTTATCATTCTGTAAAGAATGTAATATTTTCACCGTAAATGTAGAGAAAGGTCTAATTAGCTCCAAGGTACAGAATTCCAGCTGAAAAATTAAGCAAGCACGAATGCCATCATTTTTCACCCACATGAGGTCTGCTTTTGCATTTATTTTGCATTTATTTTGCACTGAGACAAAATCTATGGTAATCTTTGTCCTTTAGTATATCAATATATATGCATTTGGATTCTACATTTGACTGAGCAAACACAACCTCATTCATTACATATACAGTGTGTCAGGCCAATCAACTTCACCATAACAGCTCTTTACATATAAAAATTTAGACCTGAGCTTCCTTTCCTTTGGATCATTCTTCGATTATGCCTGCATCAGACTGGATCTTAGTACAAAATCCATTCTCTGAGTGAACTGGAATGGATTTTAGTACAATATCCATTCTCTGAGTAAACTGGAATGGATCTTAGTACAATATCCATTCTTCTCCATTGAACTCCCTACTTCTCCATGAGCACTGAGTTGCATTTTTCATGCTATAATGTCACGTAAAAGATGGGAGCAGGGAAGAGACGAATTGATGGGGTTGGTTTTGTGAATCTATGCAATCAAATTCTGCTGCTGTCTCGACTGCCATGGCTGGAGCAGTAGAGTTATACACACTGTTTTCTCTCAGAGGAACGAATCCATGGCTGGTGCCATCAGTTATGGCCATGGTACCGCCTTCACAGCGCTGCAATCCCAGTGTAAGTGATACTCCATTCATGATCCCATATCTTTCCTGAACTGGCATGTGGTAGCTTCTACCTGCTGCTGCCGTTATAAATCTATGGCTACCGAAATTCTGTTCTGCTACTGCTTCTGCAAATAGGCTGGAGCTGCTTGTTTGATTATCTTCCCCTCGTGTTCTTTCAGTCATGTAACTGCTTTGTTGTTCAGCATGCTGGAATATGGGACTGGTACTCGATCCAGTTATCTCTACGGTGTTCATGTTGTCGGATTTTGACTCCAATGGCAGCACTGCAGTGGGACTTGTACCTTTGGTTTCAGAGGAATTTGAAACTGTTTTTGCAGCTCTTGGTGTGGTTTCAGGTGAAGAGTTCGGGTTCCTGTCAGCATCCCCTGCTTCTTCTTTGTAAATTTCTTCCACCATGGGTTTCCATAGACGGACTCGTGCATTTATGAACCAGTTTGAGACCTAAAGGATATATAGCCACAGATGAATCAGTAACACAAATGTGCAGGACTGTCAAAAGTATGTGTATTTTACTGAGAGCAAAAGCTCAGTTTGTTTCACCTGACTTCTTGTCAATCCAGTCTGCCTTGCTAGCATAATCTTGTCAGAATCTTTGGGATACCTGCAGAACAAAGAAATACCAACAGATTACACATTGTAGACAGTAGAACAATGTAGCTTCTCTTGAATTAGGGGTGATCAAATGGGTAATCAGTTTGGGTATTGGCCATGTCCGGGCCCGTCCCGAAAATAAACGGGATCAAAACTTTGGTTTCGTTCCATTACCCGAATTTTCAAAAATTTTTGGAATTCGAGTAATGGTATGGGTCGGGTTTTGGGAATTCCCGAATTTCTATGTCTAAAAATGGAAATTCGGTCCAGCTATGGCTATTACCCGGACGCTTTCCGTAAATAAACGGGAATAGAATTTCCGTAATTTTTTGGAATTTGGGTGATGGAACGGGTATTTGGTTTTCAAAAAAATTTGGAACCGTTTGATCACCCCTATTCAGAAGTCTCACTGGAGCTTAAAATAAACTTTTTAAAAGCAACTTTAAGAACTTTTTCTAAATTTTCAGCATTTCTTAACACAACAAACACTACAAATGCACACATTATGACAAAGGTACAGTCACTTACGGATGTAGGAAGTGTTCAAAGAGCCAAGCTCTCAATATCGAAACTGAAGTCTCTGGCAATCCTCTCTGCGGTCTCCAAGCATGCTGATGTTGCATCATCCCAAGCTGCTGAAATGCTCTTTGTTGTCTGATCTGCTGATCCACATAACGTAGGCGCGAGATTCCGATTCCTCTGTCACTTGAAGATGCATCTTCATCCCCAAGGCTTTTTCTTGCTAGATGAACCTGGCCGTTTAT
>JAOWBN010007524.1:0-11117 GCA_028565015.1 Pinguicula moranensis | reverse complement strand
TCCGAATTTTCGAATTCCGAACGCCCAAGCCTAGTTGTGCTAAAATTTTTAGGTGGTATCTTTTGAGTTTGAATTTTAAACTTTTGATGCAGTGTGAAAATGCATTAATGACTTCAGTCTAAGTGTTCTTGTTCCTTCTAAATGGGATGATGACGTTGATGCAGAGAAATGGCTGAGTTTGTGAAAGTCATGTACCGTGTTAATTAAACTTGTGGTTCTATATTCTGATCAAGAGATTCAATGTCAATAACTGAAACTACTTAAGTCAAATTTTGTGTTAATGTACGATATATCCTGCAAGGTTGAAACAACATAGTTCAGTTTTTTTTTATAATTAAACTTCTGATTCAATTTTTTTCTTTCTTTTTTTCGAAATATTTTTTTTGAATTTTTTTTATTATTGTTCGGAAATTCCGAATTTCCGAACATCGTTCCGAATTTCGAATTTCGAATTCCAATACGAAACGGAACGAAACAAAAATCAAATATCACTTCCAAATAAATTACGTATCGAATCGAAAATGGACAATTCGGAATTCCGAATTTCCATCCCTATGTGGGACTTGTTCCATTTTTTCTAACTTACTCCACATGGAAATCATAGTATTTTGGTTGCAGTGAAGTGGAACGTTTTAGCCCCTTACTTTTGCCAACCATTCTTTTTATCTGAAGTTCCACATGGGACGATTATGCCTATGGATTTTGTAAACAACAAAGAAAAGTTGTCCTCGTTCCTCGGCCCCTGCCCCCTTTAATTTGAAAGAAAGACAGAAAGAACAAAAGAAGTAATTAACTAATAAATCATCCTACATTTCCATCTGCGATTCTTCCTTTATTTTGATTTCAGGGTTCCCCATCCATATTGTCCGTTTCCTACTTTTACCTTCAGTTTGAATTGAAGTACTAAGCTTTGGGATGAAAAAGAGGATCCACATGTCCTAATGGATATTTTTTGAATAAGTAAATAATAACTTGTTTTGATAAGAAATATACAGAGTTTGAATCCGAAAAAACGAACATCTTTTTTTTTAAAATTAAATTTGATTAAATAAAAAAAGGTCAATTGACCCCTATTTACTGTAACCAAACAGGGAGATTATGTAAACGCTACACCCTAAAATGAATCGAAAATTCATGATAATTGAACTTGGCCTTTATAACATTTTACCCTGAAAAGTATTAAGCAAAATCACGGGTTGAATTGCGGAGTCCCAAGTAACGCATGCCCTGTTTTGCGCATCCTTTTTAAAATTATAATCTTCTTATAATCACATTTCCCGCCAAAAATAACTCTTCATTTTTTCAAAAAAAGTTCTTATAATCCAATTATAAGCATAAGAGGGTCTGCGCAAAACACCCCGCAGTCCTTGTTTTATCTTTTACCTACCAAGCCGTACAAACGATCAACTATTCTCCAACTGTCATTACTCCCCTATTCCAATTATTATCACAAGAACTGCTACCAAAATATAAAGGGGTCCCCCACCCCCCTTCTATTTAACCTGCCATTTTCTCTCTCATTTGAAGAAATTTTCCCATCTTACAAAAGCAAACAAATCCACTCTCACACAAAGGAGAAAGCAAAACGTAAACATGGGCGACAGAGCTGAAACAGAGCAACAAATTTTTTCCCTCCCATCTCTCCGTCTCCGATCAATGTCACCATCAAATCATCTACCGGATTCACCCGAACACCCATCCACTCCCCCACTGCAAACCTTAGCTTCCGTCCCATTCAAATGGGAGGAAAAGCCAGGAAAGCCCCGGCCCTGCGCCGGAATCATAACTCGGCCCATACCGGCTAAATGCTTGGAGCTGCCACCCTGCAGAGTGTTCGCTCAGACACCATCTCCCACATCGGTTCTCGATGGACCTCGCAGTGTGGTGCGCACCAAGTTTTCTTCGTTCAGGCTTTTCAGGGAGGGAAACCAGGATTCGTTTGAAAATAGCCCTGAGGAGAATCCTGCGGACATGTTTGGGGGTGGAAGGGTGAAATCACGAAGCTTGTTGGAGAGATTTAAGATTGGGAAGAAGGAGTTTGAAGGGAGGAGTTTTAGATTGTCATCATCATCTGGGTCTGGGAGTAGCAGCTGGGAAAATGAGGAAACAGCATCTGTAGGAGTGGAGGTTTTCAGTTATGGGGAGAAGATGAGGAGAAAAGGGAGCTTCTGCAGAGTCCCAAATCCAAGGCCTGCTCATCTCCTGGTAAGTTGGGATAACTTTTGATGAGATGATTTATGGAAATGAAAAGAATGGAAAAAAAACAAAAATTTTGGGTAGCCAAAAATATTTTTTTTTTACCAGGGAAAATAAACATTTTTAACGGGGTTAATTTTTTTTTCAAGGAGTTAAATAAAATTTTGTTAGTAGATCACAGACTAATTTACTTGTTAAACAGTTATACAGACTAATTTACGGGTTGTCCCAGTAAAGATCGAATCTCGTGTTCGAAATCCCGATGGAACGAATGCGAGTTTTCCGCTGTAGACAATATTGGCCACGTTCTCGGATCGAAAGATTCGCATTTCCATTGTGTATTGATTGTGGGCGTCGTTGATCCACCTCGGATTAGTCAGGATCGTATAGTCCTTGATACTTTGCTATAAAAAAATAATTATAAAAATCAGTTCAAACAATACAAAACTTTGTATTTTTTAAAAAATGACCAAAGACAGAGGATTTTAATTTTTAGTATTTTAAATTTAATATTTTATGACTTAATAGACATGGACTTTAGTGTATTTTTTAAAAAATAACCCAATGGAATATCATACCGGGGGCCTGGACCCCATCACTTCGCCCATGATAAAATGTGAATTAAACAACTAGTAGCATTATATTCCAACGCCGTACTGTTTCGTTCAACTTATTCCAATTACCCTTTGGCTTAAAACAAGCAGAATTTGACTTTTTTGAGTGTTTTAGAACTCAAGTTAACTGTTTCCTTCACATGTTAACAGTTCCTGAAACTATCAGAAATAGTGTCCTTATAATGCTTTGATAACCTATTTACTGCAAGATTATGCGTGTCAGTGATGCTTCTTTACATATACAAGTCATATACAGCAATTTCATTACTCTGTAGTATGTTTGGCGTGGTGGGTTCTACTTCTATACTCATAGATAAGACTTTCATTACTTCCTCTCTGTACCATTTATAGAGTTTGGTTCTATCACTTGTCTCATTGATTGTAGTTTTTATAAATCGGCTGTACACGGGTAGACAAATATTGAAGGTCTCATCTGCACAGTGTCAAGTTTCAATTAAGAGTTGACGGAAATGTGCAGACAAACACCACCAATCACATTTATATGCTTTATCTGTTTCAGGGCACTTTATACAAAGGCTTAAAGCAAGCAATGCAATGGAAGAGCAGCCGAAAATCTAACAAGGACGAAAGAGATTCAAGGAATGACAACAAGAACCAGCATGTTGTTGTTGTTAGCCCATGAAAATTGGACACTTTGAACGTAGCTTTTAGAGAGTGTGTTTGTTTTGCTATTGATTTGGTAGTGTAAAAGTTCAGTTCTGTTTGTCAAACCTCACTGTAATATTTCTCCAGCACTTTAATTAACACTCAAGATAAGAAAAACATAGGCTGTTTGGTCTGTCAGGTAATGGCCTAGGTCCAATCATCTTGGACTTACATTATGTTGTATATATAATTGTAGTAATATTTACTATTTAGTTATTTACTTACTTTATTTATAGCATTCAAAATTAGTAAAATCTAGTATTGATATCTTAGAGTATATCTCAAAGAATTGATTGATGAGAGCATTCCAAATAGTAAAGCCTACTTTCTCTCTTTACCCAAAAGCATAAAGAAAGAGGTAAAAATGATGCATTTGATGCAATTTTTCCTTTCATCTCCCACGACTTCAAATGTGAATATAGTCACTCCAAAAATACACATTATAAAATGTTGTATAAACTCTCAAGGGTTGCGGTGTTGACTATCATACAGGGTGAACATTTGAACATCTTGAAAATGAGACTACTTTCAAGTTCTTGAAGAATAAATCTTTTTGAGGTATAAACATTTTTTCCCCTTGATGTTTAAGTGGGATAAATTAGCAAAATACATGGGAAAAGAATTCGGAATTTTTTTTGTTATGCATGTTTACACACAATATATTACGCTTATGCACATGACATGCTTCTAAAATAAATTCCGGAATTCCTACACTGTCATCAGAAACAGAGAATCAAAAGTTGGAAAGGAAATGTAATGCCATGTCTATTGAGGTTTCAACAGTTGTAGTAAGAACTCATATGCTTACCCTCAGGCCAAGGTTGTTCATAATCACCCGAAATTCTAGAATGGAAAACATGTTAATACTTGAGCCCTACAGCAATATCACAAAGTTGAGACCTTGCCCAAAACAACAGAAAATTGGCAACAGAAACACAGACTAGAAGGATCAAAATGCGCAATAAAGCCGAAAGATCAAGTTAAAGCAATGTGGAATTATACAAATACAGGTATTAATGAAGCCCATCCTAAATTATAGAAGCCCAAGAAAGAGTTTTTTTGGCACCGATGTAATGCAAGGTCACAGAGAAGACAAGTATTTCAGACAAATTATCCCCATGCCTGATCTGCATCAAACAAGGGGAAGAGAAGTGATTCCTGACATATTTACTGTGAACCCTGTTTTTTACCAGTCATAGCAGCGACAACCTGCAAAGACATAAGGAAAAAGTCTGGTTTGAAAAGTAAAACAAAAAAGAAGGGAATGTAGTACATATACTAACATATGATGATATGATGATCTGATGATAACCAGAGTGTCACTTACTTCATTCAAATCAGGCTTGGGTTCTTGCTTAGATGCCGAAAAGGAGTCCAGCATAGGCCTTACCACTGCTGGAAGGAAGAGCCCTGCAAATGCACCCACTCCATGCGTTTTAAGCATGCCAAAATCTAAAGAAAAAGCTGTGATATTCTTTCATCTCTCCAGCAGAAAGATCGTCTACTTAGGAAAAACTTACACAGCCACTACTCAGCAATCTCAAAATTCAGGGATCAAGACCCCACCTTTATCATAAACTCAAATTAGGTATTGCCAACAAAAGAGTACAGACACTTAAGAAAAGTAGCATATATCTGAGTTATGAAATGGATACGTGTAAAATTCAAGTTTCCATAATACTTTCGATGCATAAAAATATTTCAGTTTTAGTAAAATGCTAACTCGTTGGAGTACCAGATCCTACGATCTCCACATGTGCTATGCCCAGTGTAAGAAGAAAAACATTTTAAACATGTTGGAACGTTTTGTCAAACTCCAACAGTATTCAAATATTAAAGTATTATTTGAATTTGAAATGTTATAAACGTTTATGTAACGTTTTATATACTGAATAAACAAATATTTTCAACTCATAAATAGGCTACATGTTTATACATTTGATATAAGAACATATACGAACTATACGAAATTTCTCTGTCTGCCTAACCATCTACGAGGCGTAGACTTGATTCATGAATACCTAACGAGACTCTGGTAGACTCGTTATCCAGATATTCGATCCGATCACACTTTTAACATTATCGTATTTCAATTTGTTACATTTAAATTCAATTTTGGATACATTCTAGTTATTGAATTACACCCAGTAACACAAAACTGGCTGAATAACTTCATTTTGAGCTCATACATGCAATTACAACTTCCATTGTTGTTGTTGTACTTCTTTGCAATTTTATACTGAGATAATATGGGAGTTAGGGCCAATCCTGCCTGGACATGATCAGTCGATCCATCCCTGGTTTGTCTGTCCCCGGGATACTTAATTCGTATTCGTCAAACTCTAGAAAATTTATGAATGCAACCATCCCCCGCCAAGCAATTTAATAAGTGAAAACAAAACAGCATATAAGTATCAACATCTACAAACAAAATCCAGAGAGAAAAATAGCAGAAATACAAACCAATTCCGGCTATGATTACAGAAGCAGCGACCACAGGCTCCTGGACGATCAACATTTTCAGCTTCTCCATCACCGGCATCTTCTCCAGTAAATCGCAAATTTCCCAATTTTCGTCCTAAAAATTGTCCTTGGGGAATTGTCTCCTATGCTATGAGACAACACTGTTAAGCACTGGGCCGAGTTTAGTGTGGGTCTGAGAAGGGCTGGCCACTTATAAAAGCCTATGACAGCTGGTCAAATGGGCCTCAAGATGGGGCGAGTAAAATTTCTCACGTAGTTCAAAAATTAAAACGATTTATTAACGATATTCTGAATTAGTTGCTGCAATTGCACCGTTTGGTTGAATATTTCAAATTCGATCTTATTTTCATTTAATTTTTTTTTTGACAAAACATTCATATTTTTAATATACATTTCTCGTTGGTGAGAGACGCAAACCGAGGGAGGCCCGTTAACCCCAGATCCAGGCCAGGGGTGGATTTACTCAAAATTTTAATATTATTTCATTCAAATTAATGTTGTCTAAAAAAATAAATTAAATATATTTGTACAAAATATTATTTATCACAAAATTTTTTTTTGGCATTCATGGAAAAATAATTGCTTCCCTAAAATTTTTTTTGGGACCCTCTATATTTTTTACTAGATCCACTATTGCCGGAACCCCAATCCTAACTCCCTGAGAGAAAATCAAGTTACAAAATATCAAACCACATGCTATAGCAGTGCCAAAAGGATAACATGGAAAGGCCAACTTTACAATACACACTAGCTCTTGTCTTGACTGTCTATTGCATATAAATTCTACCTAGTACATATCTGTCTTCACTAACTGATCAAATCTGATTACAGAAAAGCTATATAACATAAACAGAACAGAAGTGTAAAATGCGTAAGCTTAGATGATTAAGTTTTCAAATGGTTTATTTACTATCCGCAACAGGAGCATCAAAAGCACACAGAAAATATCAATATGAAAGGAAACATTCACCAAGTTGTATGCATCATATGTACAAGAAAACTGTGGATAACAATATACAACTCAACCAATCCCAATCCACAAATCCAATAACCCTGAAAAAGCTTCACCAAGTTGGGAGCATCCATTCAACATTCCACCGCAGCAAGAATCCAGCTCCGACTAGTCCCAACCCTAACGCTAAAACAGCAGCATATTTGCCAAGATCATGCCAAGGGTATTGCCTCTTGGCTCGCTTTCCGCTGGGAGTTTTAGGCCATCTTTTTCGTGTTTTCCGACTTCTTTGAGATGCCCAAGGTGATATTACAGGGAAACTTAAGGAGGGAGACGTACTTTTGGTGCCACTGAGCTGGAGATGCATGTTTTCCAGCTGCAGAAGATTGAACCACTGTCTATAAGCAAATAGTTGAGATGCCTGTGTAATTACAAGCTTGACCACATGCTCTTTCTCTGCACAAGCTTGTTGGGCTACCCTCTCAGCTTCTCTTGCACGCGTTTGCGAATGATGCAGGGCTTTTAGGAGTTGAGCTTGAGTTGTGTCGTTTGTCGACTTATTTGTCTCCAAGAACCTTTCTTGAGTCGGCAAGCTCCTGCGTTCAAAATCTCAAAATCAATTAGCTTCCAAGAATTTGTGTGAGGAACTACAAGACTGCTGATATGTAGATATAAAAATGAAGAAAAAAAAACAGAAATATTTTATATGCATGATGCAAACTATCACCTTGATTCCCTTGCAGTATACAATAAGTGACCTTCTGCCAGGATGCTATAATTTAGGGGAGGGCTTGGGTTGCTTGGTGTATGAGCGGAGTCACTATCGGGGTTATTGTTATTCCGGAATCCAAATTTATTATCTAGCAATGTTCCAAAAGATCCACCAGCATTGAAACAGTCCACATTTTCACCCAATTTCTTCTGAATATGCGTCTTCTGAGGACTCGGAAGATCACAATTCTCTATATGCCCTTGTGATCGCTGAGAAACCAGTAAAGCTATGTCGTCCTTATCTGCAGATCGCCACCACGGAATACTTCTCTCTGATCCTATCCAAGATGGACCAGAACTTAAATACAGCTCTGTTGAACCTTTTGAGACCTCACAACCAACCCCATCTTTGGCTTTCACTTCTACAAAATCTTTCTCAATACCAGTTGCTACATTTTCATAATGATGATTGGGGGGAGATTTTGCAGCAGTAGTTTGATTAACGACGCAAGAAACATCATCATTTCTGGCAAGGGCTCCCAAGTTCTCCTCTGTTAGGCCGGTTCCAACATTACATTCCGGGAAGCTCAAATTTTCATTCATCAAACCCTTCTGGTAACAGTAACTCGATTGCCGCTGCAGCCACCACTTGGAACGTGGGGATAAATTAGAACATGAAGGATTTAGACTAAAGGGCAGAAAAACTGTGTTAGAGATATCTTGACTCCCAGCCGCATTACGAGGTCCCGCATCAGACTGCTTAACAGAAGGGGACTCAGAAGAACAGCAAGCTAACTTCGGAGCTCTTTTCGCATCTTCCTGAACAAAGCATCTGTTAGCGGCCCTCTGCCAAGCAACCCGAGCAAGTCCCATCACTCGTCCATTCCAGATTTCTACATCCAAAGGAAAAACAAAATCTCGGAAATAAGGAAATTTCGTTCACTAGTTCATTTGTGCAACCAAAATGTGAATGCTTAACAAACTCCAACCAAATCTAATAGAAAGATAAAGAAACCCTGCAATCCTGCATCCACAAATAAGAATGACAACCAAGAATGAAAATCAAGTCGAAATCACCAAACAAGCACAATAGATACTTCCGCAGCACAAGGGGCATCAATTCTATGACAACAGTTCAAAGCAATCCCTACCACGCCATTCCATTGTGCCAACAACAACAATAGTATATTGTAATATTTTCTTTTCAGCCAATCCATACCCTAACAACCACCAGAAATAAAATTTACTTTCATCTTACAACACTTAAATTGATACCCACAGTGAATTATCACTAACACAGCCCCACCCCACCCCTTCCCGCACCCTAACCTCCGCAAGAACATAAGAGTCAGATCGACCAATTAAAGTTCAAGAGAAGAAAAAACATAAGGTAAATGACAGTGGTTAGATCAGACATACAATACCCACACCACACAAGTACAGATGATCACACAAAAAAGGTATCCCAGCAAATTAACCGATTAACAATCCACTACTTATATATCAGCTTTAAGATGAACCTGAAAGAGCGGGCAATCAATTGGATAAGGAAGACAGGTAGGCGTGCACTGAAGGATAATTGGATCTTCCGAGAGTGATGGATTCGGTTGAATGATTGTATTGTATCTGCTTCTGCTTTTCTGTGTGCTGCGAGTGAAAAGAGAGATACAGAGTGATGAATGCAAATGTGGGGACTCTGTTCTGGTTTTTGTGGAGCTTTCACGTGGGCCGACGCCATACGCTAAACGACGTGGTTTGCTATCTTTAGACGGCAAAAGGTTATCCCCTTGCGGGGCTCATGGTGATTTAATTACAATTATTATTGAAATAGATATTAATTAATTACGATTTAATTAATTTTAAAAAACGACGTCGGTTTGGTGTGCGTGATTTTCAGCATTGAAGACACCCAAAATCAATTTCGGTACGACGCTGATGGCTTAGCATAATATCCAATGAATTGAATGTTAGAGAGCAATTTACTTTATAAAATAAGATATTGTATATTGAAATTGAACAATTTATTTTTTAATATATTATCCCCTAAATCGAGTTGCTACTGATATAAAGAACAATTTAATTTTTATAATTAATATATAATGAACTTAAACAATTTATTTATAATATTTTAATCATTTGAACACTAATATTTAGCATATAAAAATCTTTTATTTTCATCCTACAAATAAAGCTGCTACGTACAAAACTCGTGTCAATTGCCATGCAACAAAAGTCAAACCATTTTCATTTTAGGTGATTACAAAACTATATCCCACTCGTAGACATCAACATCAAACGCGGAGTTTTCAGCGAGTTTTAGCCAACCCCACTAACAACGCCAACAACACCACCAACCAGCTTCTTATACCCACAGCAATAGGGATCAGAAAATACAAAGTGCTTGTCTACAAATGGATTGCTACAGTATGGATCAAACTCCTGGTGCAAAAGGGATCAGAAAATGCAAAGGTAGGCCTTTTGGATTAAGTAATTAATTATTTTAAATTATGAATCATTTTTTAACAATAAATAATAATGATAATCTGAAATGGTCCATGGGTATATGAGGATACATCCGGGTTGGGCATGGCCCGGTTTATAAATGTGTATGACCCGATTTATATATATGTCAAATTGGCATAACCCATTTTATAACGGACCGATCCAACTCGATACATATACAATAAACTTGCAGACTGGCATGACAAATCCAACCCAATGGATTAAGTAAAATGGGTCGGATTAGCCTAGCTTGCATGTTTCGCAACCTTTACTCCTAACGATTAATATTCAACCTTAAGTTTTGGTAGTAATTATATCCGCTCGGCACTTGGCTACCTAGCGCACTACTTCTTTTTGGTAATTAAATTTTTATTAAATAAAATGACAATTAACCTGCACAATTACACGGTTGGCAGAGTTTTGTATATAGGGGCTGAGCTAGCGATCCCACTTAACAGGATCTAGGTAATACAAGGCACACTCACAGATCTAGTATTTTTGTGATTTGAACTTGGGCTTTATAGCACTCATTGCCTGACCAGCGGGTTTGTTTGAAACCAGATTGGTAAACTCACTTTGAGATATCGACAAGGTAACAAATTTCCGATGAAAGTGGAGAGCTGGCTGATTTTGGCAGCGTTTCTGTGTATAATTCTCAAACCAAACCAAACATATCGAGTAAAATCTCACATTGAAGTACCGCTTCTGTGTATAATTCTCACTACTTCTTAAATCCATATTTTCTTTGAACAGGAAGATGGAGGAAGTTTACTATGTTAATTGCAAATGGAGTTAAAAAAGACATAATTGACAATTATTTTAATTTTATGTTAATAATGGATTTAAATTCTAGTGTTTTAATTAATAAAGTTGTTGGAATCTATACATCAAATTAGAGATGGGCAGCGGGTGCGAAATTTTCAGCTCCGCCCGCGCCCAAGAACTGATATAGCTCAAGAATTGTAGGTGCAAGAAAGACAAGAAATGTGGGG
>JAOWBN010007523.1:0-22828 GCA_028565015.1 Pinguicula moranensis | reverse complement strand
CTCAAAGACTGATTCAGATGAAGATTGGCTCCACTGTGAAACAAAGTTTCAATGTGATGGTTGATGGGAATAAGCACTTGTTGACTATGCAAGAATTGGGGGACAGGAAGTTCAGTCTAGATTTATGGAAGGCGGATAGTCAGGCTGACACTGACTCAGATGAGGATAATAGCCTAAGTTCATATAATGGCTTAAATGAACCATCTAAACTATGGATATGGTACAAACAAGGAACAATAGGGAAGAAAAGAGAATAATCACCATCACTGACTGGACACCTGCCAAATTAGACTGGTGGCTACTAGCACTGGAAGTGAATTAGTCCTTGAAATGCAATTGTCACAACCAAAGGTATTGGAGGTGAGTATAAAGCCACAAAGGAGTTACACATGAGCCTAAAGGCCACACTGTCTGCAGGAAAACAATCCAACGCCAGTGAGATACTGATACAAACAAAAGAGATGGATCTAGCTGATGGTCAAACCTAGACATGCAGAAGAAAACCATAGCCTCTGGTAGCTCCAAAGGGAAAGTTGCCAAGCAAGATGAAAACTAGGGAAAAAAAGTTAGCAGAACATATAGAAATATAAATAAGACAAGAAGGAACCCTGCAAACAGAGGAAAATCATGATAATATTTTAGCAGATCAGATGGAAAAAATCCCTCAGAATCAGATTATTTAGACAGAGGATTTTCAACCACTATGCTCCCATCCTGAACAGCAACAAAACCCTCCAAGGAAAAAATTGTTAGCTAAACCAAGAAGGGGGGGCCTAAAACCTGGAGCCAGACAAGGAAGGAACTAGAACCAGACAGAGAAAAAAACCCTAGCAACCCTGGAAAATTGGTTGGAAAAATTGCATTCCTCGCCCAACATACCATTAGATCATCAGTTAGCAACCACAAAAGAGGTGGGTGAAACCTCTATGGGACTGCACTCAAAGAATGAAGTAGAATCTATCATGTCCTTAGGATTCCAGTTGGATATATACTATGGCCTTAATCCAAAACAAACATGGGACATATTAATTCAAATGAACTAACACACACACAGATAGATGTTGTTGCACACATCCCTGATCACTGAAGTAGGGCAAAGGTGATAGTGACCCCATGAAACTTATCACCTATAATGTCAGAGCTTGGGAAACCCAAGCAGAAGGAGATGGATAAAGAACTTGATAAAACTCAAAGAGTTGATTTAATCAGCATCCAGGAAACAAAACTAGACACTATTGATAGGAATTTGTGCACATGCTTATGGTATGACCTGTACTTTGATTGGATCTATAAGAGAGCTCAGGGACAATCAGGAGGGCTTCTATGTATTTCGAGCAACAAGCATTTTTTTAAAACTAACATGTTTGATGGAAAGGGCTATCTAAGGGTGACTGGCCATTGGAACGATGAGGAGAAGATCTCTAATATGGTGAATGTCCATGGCTCAAATCACCTATTAGCTAGTCAAGAACAATGGATGGAACTAATACAGGAACACAGTGTGAAAAGCGGGGAAAAGTAGGGCCTAATGGGAGACTTTAATGTCATCCATTATGGAGGAGAAAGAAAGGGCACCTCACAGTATATCAATACACATGAAATTGACAGCTTCATGGACTTTTTTGTGAGGATGCAACTACATGACCTTAGAATGACTAGACAAAGATACACATGGTATCTCTCTTCCCTTCGAGTCATGAGCTATTTAGATAGGTTTTCGATTAATGATCAATGGTTATGATAGGAAGGGGAGTGGATACAATATAGACTTGAAAAGGAAGACTCGTATCACTTCTCAGTAACCCTTAGAAATAACAAGCAAGAATAGGGCCCTAAACCCTCAAAGCTCCTGGATGTATGGCTATGCAACAAAGATTTTAACTCAGTGGTAGTAAATATTTGGCAGAGTAGTGGCCAAAATGGTTATGCAAGTTACAAAATCAAGGAGAAAATCAAGGCTATCAAAGCAGCTATCAAAATCTGGAACCGTGGAGCACTTAGAGATTTGGGTTTGAAAAAAAAGGATATACGAAGAGAGCTCAAAGAATGGGAAATGAAAGCAGAAGCTGACACTGGGAACATCCCTTATCTGGTTGATTTTCAATGAGTACAGGAGCTTCGAGAGAGATTGGCAAAGGTCTCAACAACTCGGGACAACATGCTCTAACAAAAATCAAGAATCGATTGGATAACACTTGAGAATGCCAACACTGCCTACTTTCACTTACAAATTAATAAGAATAGGAAAAAAACACTATTCTAGGAGTATGGGATGGAGCAGTGTGGCAAGAGGATAATGAAAAGGCGATGGAATGCTTCAGACTACACTTCCAAACTAGATTCGCAGGGAAACAGTTCAGCAGACCAAAGCTGGCACATATGAGATTCCAACCTTTAGCAGCTATCTCTAAGCACTACCTTCTGTCATAGTTTTCAGAGGCTAAAATATTGGAGGTTATACAAAGTTATGGAAGCAACAAAAGTCAGGGACTATATGTCATCAATTTTAAATTCATCAAACACTTCTTACATCTTATGAAATGTGACATTTTCCAGTTGTTGTAGGAATTTTACAAGAACTGTAATCTATCTAAAGGGAGTAATGTTTTTCATGTATCACTGATTGCAAAAAAAGCAGAACCACTAGTGATACAAGAGTACAGACCAATTACCCTTATAGGAGCAATGCAAAAAATCATTTCACAGGTATTGGCAAACAGACTTTCCAAAGTCATTGAAGAGGTGATCTTAGCAAACCAAATGGCCTTCATTAAAGGGAGAAGGCTTTTGGATGGTGTTTTGATAGCAAATGAGATTGTTTTTGATAGCAGGTTATCATTCTGAAAGTTGATTTTGAGAAGGCATTTGACACACTTAATTGGACATATCTAATGGATGTGATGGATAGTATGGAGTTCCCTGTTGTATGGAAAGGATGAATACGTGAACTGTTGCAATATGCATCAACATCACTATTAATAAATTGAAGCTCCTCTAAGGAGTTCTATCCAACTCGAGGACTCAGACAGGGCAACCCACTGTTATCCTTCCTCTTCTTAATTGTAGCTCAAGGCCTCTATAATATGATCGGCAGGGAAACCGAACTTAACCTGCTAATACTAGTTATAGTAAGCAAGAAAATGGTGGAAATCTCTCACTTACTTCACCGCTATCCTCCAAAACTTTGAAGTCCTATTAGGCCTCAAAATTAACTTCTCCAAGAGTCATCTGATAGGCATCAATGTACAATCTACAACATTGGAGGAAATTGCAACATTTATGGGTTTTAGAGTCAACAATATCCCCTTTAAGTATCTAGGACTACCAGTGGGAGAAAACTCAACCAATAACATGACCTGGAAACCAGTACGAGAGAGTTTCAGCAAGAAATTAAGCAACTAGAATCACAAACATATCTATGTGGGCGGAAAGACTATTCTTATCAACTCAGTGTTGAGTGCCCTACCTTCTCACTTCTTTGGATCCAACAAAGCCCCTTCTACTGTCATTAAGATGCTAATTAGGTGCCAAAGGTCCTTCTTCTTGGGAAGTTCTCCTGAAAAAAATGAAGATCTGCTGGGTGTCTTGGAAAATGATAACAACCTTAGTGGAAAGAGGCGGTATAGGAATCATGAAGAGTGTAGATTTCAATCTGGCCATGATTGGAAAATGGAGTGATAGATTGCTCAAAGGAGAGAGAAGTCTTGAACTAGATATCATCAGATCCAAGTATGATAAGAATGGATTGACCTCAATAGGAGGCCTCACTAAACTAAAAAATTCATTACATGAATAGAGGAGCATAGGAGAAAGAAGGCGTGGTAGCAGATATGCTTCAGAATGGTGGACAAAAGTTCATCTTGGTTTCTACAGACACTAAGGATCAAGATAGGATGTGGAGAAGGAATTCAATTCTGGCTTGATAAATGTCACTTAAATACTTCTCTAGAAGATCAATATGCAAGGCTATTTAGGTGTACACTTATACAAGAAATTAGTCAGGCAGACTTAGGAGTCTATGAAAATGGTGATTTGCCATGAACCTGGAGATGGAGAAGGCAACTACATGGTGATGAAACATCTGATTTGATAAGCCTCACCCACATTTTGCAAGACACAACACCTCAACAGCATGGAAAAGATGAATACTACTTTGAAGGAACACCCACTGGAGACTACTCAATGCAAGAGAACTACAAACAAGTCTTTGGCAGTGGAGGAACAACCCTACTCAGAACACGAAGCCAAGGAGATGCAACTAATTTGGAATAGGTATGCACCTAAGAAAACATGTATAATGGCTTGGAAACTAATAAAAAATGCCCTCCCTACAAAGGCTAACCTGTAGGTTAGAAAGGTGATCCCAAAGGACCAGCAAATACAATGCACACTGTGCAAGAATGATACAGAGACAGATGAATACTTACTCCGGACATATGAAATTGCTAAGAAGATATTGAAAAAAATCAAGTTATGATTATATTAAGACAACCCATCAATGCTAAACACTACATATGCATAGGAACCAACTCTACAGATTTTCATCACAGGTAAATACAGGTAAATAGAGCTGGACACATGGATAACCATCTGGTTATCCAGGGTATTTACAATCTAGAAAAATAGGAACCAGTCTCATTTCTTTGGAACAAAATTACAAATCCAAAAACTTACCCACTCTATTCAGAATACAACCTGGCAGTGGATATGAGTTGCAAGAAAGACAAACCTTTTCCCCTACTCCCTTACTGACTGGATGGTACAACCTATGGCTTGTATGGCCTTTACCTAAGACAAAAAGAACCAAACTATCTACCTGCAAAAATGGTTAGTCGCAAAATCGGCTTGGAGGCGACTGTTTTGGCCAAAGACTAAGCCTAAGGAGAGGGATCATGCTGATCAGTTACAACCAATGACCAGGAAAATTAGATAAATTTCTCTACTCTTTATTAGATTGGTTGAAAATTCCCTTGCTATCTAATGTTTCCATTTTGATTATAGCAAAGAGGATGATTTTTCATTACCCAAATACAGATATCATGAGAACACATTGGGCATGAAGGTAAAGGAACCTTACAACTTACGAAGAAGAACTCCCTCACCCTACAGGTAAAAGTATAGAGATCCAAATGCCGGACAAAGTAATGAGTCAAACATGAATAATCTTGGCGATGAAGGATAGGATTGATACACCGAGAAGAATCCAATTGGGAAACTGTAACCACCAACTCTTCGTCTATGCAAGTACAAGATTGGCAACCAAACGGATGTTGTGGAAATCGCCACAAGAACAGGGGTCCTAATTGCTACGATAAAAAGGATGAATGAGTTGGCAGAATATCCTGAGCTGAATTACATTGGCGGATAATCCTATGGAAACACTATGGTCGAGGGCTAGACGCCGAATGTCCAAGGCGTTGACTATACGAAGAAAATGAAGATTATAATTACAGTTGGCTATACTGTCAGTGTGGCTTTTGGATGAGCTATGGACCGACTACCAATAACAATTGAGGTAGATAGAGTGACTGTCAGGACATTGGAATCCCATTGCAGTACCAACATGCTTGATCAAGCTAATTCTTCTACCTAGAGAGAGACCTATGGACATTACAGGGAAGACTAAAATCATTCTCTATAATCAGACCCTTTCTTCTGCAGTTTTTTTGTATATGTACAATTTTTCTATATTTAATGAAATTTAACTTATCCAAACAACGACAAATTCAAGATATTAATAATGACACTCTTTGTCAACATATCAGTAGGTTTCTTAGATACACAAATCTTCTCAAGTTTTACTCGTTTCTCCTCAACCAGATAACAAATAAAGTGATACTTAATCTATAGATGCTTTGACTTAGAATAAAAAGTCAAACTCTTGGCAAGAAAAATTGCACTCTAGTTATCACTGTGTAGAGTACATATCTTCTGTTTCATATCCAACTAATCAAATAAACCAGACAACCAAATCTTATACTTTGTATCTTCAATAGATGCAACTTACTTTGCTTCTGTAGTAGATAGACTAATAATATTTTGAAGGTTTGTAGCCCAATATATGGTTGCACCACCTAAAGTAAACATAGATCTAGTAGTACTCTTTCTACGATCAACATCACAAGCAAAACTAGAATCAACATAACCTTGTGATTTCATATTTGCATCCATAAAACAAAGACAAGTATTAAGAGTACCTTTCAGATATCTCACAATCCACTTGATTGTTTCCCAATGCTATTTTGTTGACAAGCCAAAGTTGGAGAATCGCTTATCTAGGGTATAGATCCCTGGGCCTCAAGGTCGTTATGTTGTAGGTTAGTCACCACTTGAGCTACCAATGATCAATGTTTTCTAATGCTATTTTTCTGGCTTCCTTATGAATCTACTCACAACTCTTATTTCATGTGTGATGCTGTTAGGATCAAACAACACACACAATTAAAAAAAAGTGCAAAAAAAAAATGCAGATTTACGTGGTTCACCCAAATTGACTATTTCCACGACAGCTAGGTTTCTTTATTTACTGCAATATTTTTTGAATACATAGTACAATATGAAAGAGAATACTTGTATGTAGGAATTCTAATTTGGTTAGAATTCTCCTCAAAGGACTAATCAAATTATATAATTGCCCCTACACTAATGGGCACATTATGCATTAACAGATTGCACGATTTGGGTCAAGGGGGTGGCCACCCCCTTAAAAAATCCAGTTCGGGCCCACCTTCAGGCATGGGGATACCACACCCTGTCCAACATCAACAAATGCTTGGTCTTGTAGATATCATAACATACATCAAACTGCCAATAGTTGAGGCACAAGGCACAAGCATTCTACCTAGATGGATGGCAGAGATATCATCACCCGTAAACCATGTGATAACACCCTAGAAAGAAAGATCTACCAGATTAGTAGCTCTTATGATTGTTTCAAATTCTTGAATTTTAGTTAGATGTGGAGGCTGTAGGCCACATGTTTCAGATGTTGCCCGTACTGCATTGAAATCACCCAACCTACAATAGGTAGTTATCTATGCAGAGGGTAGTATTCTTAAAATATTACTCCAAAGAACACACTTCTCAGTAGGTACATGGAGAGTACACATTCAATACTAGTATATGTGCACCATTTGCTGTCAATGTATCTTCTATCCTCAATATACCGATCATCGCTCCAATTGAAATACACCCTGCTTCCACATTCAGACAATACCACAAGATGCCTCTTGCAAGTAATTTGCAACAAATTTAAAGTTACCAGAACCCCATACAATTCACCTATCTACGGATCTATACTTTGGAACTTAGACTCTTGGAGACATAGCAAATCTAACTTATGATTGCTTACAATCATACACAGTTTTTCTTATAGGAGATAATATGCATTCAATTACTGGATCGTTAAAAGATGGTACATGACTTAGACATTGTAGCTTAGCGCAGTAGTTTTCTTACTTGCCAAATTATGGATCTTCATGATGTGATTGTTTGGGGCCCGAGACGAATTCAGATTCTTTTATGGTTTAAAGTAATTTTCCATTGCAAATGGAGATGGAAGAGCCATCGTTGACAATTCTTTTAGCTTTGTGCTAATAATGGACTAGAGAAAAATGACTCTATTAAATTGTAGTGCTTCTATTTAGTGAAGTTGCTGGAACTCAATACATCAAATGACAAAATTCATATTGGGTCGCAATAGAAACAACCTCTTTGTATAATTACAAGGGTAAGGTCACGTACATTTGACCCCACAGACCCCAACTTAGTTGGGAATATACTGAGTACATTGTGGATTATGGTATGGTTTAAAGTAGTTGGACCCTGCAATGTGAATTACAGCAAAGTGCAATTTCATTTTTTCTTCCTATCACAAGCCCAAAACATAGTTGGATCGGTCTGAAAATTTAACTGGAGTCAGAAAACTCATTGAGCATATTCTTGTTCAAAGGAGATCCAATTTTAACGGTCCGATCGTGAGATATGAAGTTTGGAATAGACTCATTTTGTTCATTCACGATATGCTATTCGCATCGCTGGCAGCCTTGGTTTTATTGGCGATCGTAGGTCTCAGCATATTTTGATTGAGCTAAAAGTTTACCCAGTGATAGAGGACATATTAAGCCATATTCGGACAAAGAGATCAAATTCTAACGATTCGATTGTGGGATATGAATTTCAGAACATATTGTTCTCAAACTAGAAGTTGCGTGGGTCGAAGGTCACACTCCCTGATGGAAGATGCCAAGATCGGTGTTCATTTTACTTATTATGTCTTTTAGTTAAATTAGTTCATTAATTTGTGAGAATTTTGAATTTTAATTTAATTAGATAATTTTCTAGTTTTAGGAATTAAGTTAGGATGGGCTTCTTACTTAGGTAAAGTCCAATTTTAGCAGGATTTAAATTAGGTAGGGCTCAAATACAGTTTAGGAATTAGAATCATAGGCCCCTTTCGAAGATAGATTTTTGACGTTAATTTTGAGCTTTGAGAGAGATATTTTTGTTTGCTGAAATCCTATTTTAAAAAGAATTAGGTTGCAGGAATCTTAGGGTACATGTAAAGGTTTGTTCTATGTTACTCGTATTTTTCAGAGAGTAAATCCTCGGGTAGGCATTTGATTGAACCTCTGGTTTACATTTGTTTCTAGCATAGTAGTTGGCTAGGGGTTGATGTTCTATGTTTGATTGGGTTTCTACAGCATAATACGCTTCTTCCATCTCCATTATTTTCCATCCTTTTATTTCATGTAACTTTTTGTTGGGTTGCACAATCTATCCTTTTATTTTTGTCAATTTTGAAATTTGCTTGATTTGTGTGTTTTTTGTGATCCACCCCCACAACGTACCCAATATATATTCCCAACTAAGTTTGGGTCTGGGGGGTCAGATGTACGCGGCCTTACCCTTGTAATTATACAAAGAGGCCCTTTCCGTAGCGACCCATTATGCATTGCGTCATTTGATGTATTGAGTTCCAGTAATTTCACTAAATAGAAGCACTGCAATTTAATAGAGTCATTTTTTTCTAGTCCATTATTAGCACAAAGCTAAAAGAATTGTCAATGATAACCCTTCAAGCTCCATTGGCAATGGACATAATATATTCCCAACTCCACGTGAACATTCTGCGAGCGAAAAATTCACACCACTTCAACTGGTCCAAATCAGATTTAAAAGCTTCAATGTTTTTTGTCAAATTGCCAAGTTGCATTTGCTTCCTCAAGGATACCCCCAGCTAGTGTTTGATGTACTAGATGCATTTGCTTCAGATGCTATGGAGATTGGCCATGCAACCACTTGCAAAACCAGATTTATGAAGATTTTGCAAAAGAGACATTGATCATATTATGCATCATAAAGAAGTTGCTTAATTTTTTGCATATGGGATATAAATGTGGATAATAGCAAAAATTAGTTACATTGTGAAATCTCACTCAGGCGGTGGTCCATAAGTAAACAATATATTCCAAGAAAATAACTTCTTACCAACAAGCTTGAAAGCTCTAGTAATAACTAAAACTTGGGGCCACCAAAGTAGATTTTTTTTTTGGTATGCCAAAATTAACTATGAAAAAACAAAGGTTTATGTAAAAAAGTGAGGACAAAATAGAAAATACAACATGAAATCACTGAAAAAAAAGGATCACATCTGTGGAGCTCAAATATCCTGTATAACTTGAGACTACAATCATCACTTGCATAACTACCATATATTCAAGATAGGGGTCAAAATAATATTGATCCAAACTGATAGCTTCCCAGGTTGCCTCAGATACATTTATTTTCATAACAGGATTCATAGCTAAGCTTTTCTCAGCTCAGCCTGCATCTGATGACATACAAGGGTCGTTACTATCAATATATAAATAACTACGATTGATACATATCTCAGCCTGCTCACCTGGTAGCCTGCTTAGTTATGAGATTGTTCTTTAACCCCATAACTGAATAATGTAAGCCAAAAAGGATGAAAGATAGCAACATGTCTGTCATATTTGTTGTTCTCTCTCTGGTGATACTCGTGATGTCCTGACTGTCAACTTATCAAACCCAAGTGTTATTGGAAGTTGGTACACAGCTCATCCAGCAGCCTCACTAACAATGTGATTGTGTGTTCTCCTCCTAAAATTATATTCATTCCTCCTGCATTAGCTGGGATATGCTACAGAGTATGATCTTGGTCTTTCCCATAATGTCCACAGGCCTCTCTTGTGGTAGAAGAAGAATCTTCATTATTTTTCTTTAGTATAGTCAGCGCCTTGGACATTCAGTCTCACTCATCATAGCCCTCAACCATAGTGTTTCCATAAGATTTGCACAAATGTACTTAAGCTCCATCTCAGGATATTCTGCCAAACTCATTTATCCTTTTGTCATAGCTTTCCTCAACATTGTTGCTCTTGTACCTGCATAACGAAAAGTTGGTGGTTGCATTTACCTAATTTGATTCATCTCGGTGTGTCAATCCTATCCTCCATCACCAAGATTATCCGTGTTTGACTCATTACTTCATCCGCCATGATCTCCACGCTTGTACCTGTAGGGTACGGGAGTTCTTCTCCCTAAGAGGTACGTTTGCTTTACCTTCATGCTCAATGTGTTATCATGATCTTTGTCTCTAGGTTGTGAAGACCATTCTCTTCGCTTAATCAAAATTGGAGACATTAGATAGCAAGGAAATTTTCAATCCATCTAATAAAGAGAGAAGTTTATCTGATTTTCCTGGTTGATGATTGTAGCCGATCAGCTTAATCCCTTTCCTTAGGCTTACTCTTTGGCCAATTTGTGTGGAAACAGTCACCTCCCATCCGGTTCCGCAACTTACCATTTTTGCAGGTAGATAGTTGGTTCCATTTGTCTTAGGTAAAGGACATACAAGCCATAAGTTGTACCATCTAGTCAGTCAGGGAGTAGGGGAAAATGTTTGTCTTTCTTGCAGCTCATATCGACTGCCAGGTTGTTTGTTAAATGGAGTGGATAATTTTTTTGATTTCTACTTCTTTTCCAGAGAAATAATATTGGTTCCTAGTTTTCCAGATTGTCCATACCATGGATAACCATATGGCTATCCATGCGTCCAGCTCTGTTTCCCAGTATTTACCTGTGATGAATAGCTGTAGAGTTGGTGCATGTGCATATAAAATGTGTAGCATTGTTTGTTTGTCTTTATATAGCCACAACTTGATTTCTTTCTATATCTTCTTAGCAATTTCACATGTCTGGAACAAGTGGTCAGTTGTCTCTCTATCATTCTTGCATAGCGTGCATTGTATTTGCTGGTTCTTCGGGATTACCTTTCTATCCTGCAGGTTATCCTTTGTAGGCAGGGTGTTTTGCATTAATTTCCAGGCCATTATACTTGTTGTCTTAAGTGCATACCTATTTAAGATTAGTTGCATATCCCTGGCTTCCTAATCCGAGTGGGGTTATTCCTCCACTACAGAGAGTTGTTTGTAGATCTCTTGCACTGAGTAGTCTCCGGTGGGTGTTCCTTTGAAGTAGTATTCATATTTTCCATGTTGTTGGGGTGCTGTGTCTTGCAAAATGTGGGTGAGGCTTATCAGATCAGATGGTTCATTACCACGTAATTACCTTTTCCATCTTCAAGCATAGCCAATCACCATTTTCCCAGACTCTTGAATCTGCCAGACTAATTTCTTGTATCAGTGCACACCTGAATAGTCTTAGATACTGACCTACTAAAGAAGTATTTAAGTGCCATTTATCAAGCCAGAACTGGATTCCTTTTCCACATCCTATCATGATCCTTAGTGTTTGTAGAAACCAGGATGAGCTCAGGACCCTTTGCATATCTGTCCACCATTGTGAAGCATATCTGCTACCACACCTTCTTCCTCTCATGCTCAACTGTTCAAGTAATGATTCTTTTAGTTTTGTGAGGCCTCCTTTTGAGATCAATCCAATATTCCTGTATTTAGATATGATGACATCCAGTGCTAAACTTCTCTCTCCTTTGAGCAATCTATCACCCCATTTTTCAAGCATGGTCAGATTGAAATCTACAAGTTTCTTTATTCCTAAACTGCCTCCTTCCACTGGGGTTGTTATCTTTTTTCATGATACCCAACAGATCTTCCTTTTTTTTTAGGAAAACTTCCCTAGAAGAAGGACCTTTGGCATCTAGTTAGCATATGAATGATAGTAGAAGGGGTCTTGTAAAATCCAAAGAAATGAGAAGGCAGGGCACTCAACACTGAGTTTATAAGAATAGTATTTCCTCCAACAGAGATATGTTTGTGATCCTAACTGCTTAATCTTTTACTAAAGATCTCCAATACTAGTTTCCAGGTCACGTTCTTGGTTGAGTTTGCTCCCACTGGTAGTCCCAGATACTTGAAGGGAATATTTCCTGCTCTCCAACCCATAAACGTTGTCGTTTCCTTCAATGTTGTAGATGGTACACTGATGCCTATTAGTTGGCTCTTAGAGAAGTTAATTTTTAGGCCTGATAGGATTTCAAAGTTTTGGTTGATAGCTTTGAAAGTTTTGATAGTGTTCCATTCTCCCTGGCCAAATAGTATAATATCATCAACAAACTATAGGTGAGAGATTTTCACCCTTACTTTGCCTACTGAAACTGGTCGGAACAGGTTAAGTTTGGTTGCTCTGTTGATCATATTATAAAGGCCTTGAGATACAATCAAGAAGAGGAAGGGTGACAGTGGGTCGCCCTGTCTGAATCCTCGAATTGGATAGAACTCCTTAGTGGGGTTCCCATTTATTAACAGTGATGTTGATTCAGATTGCAACAGTTCATGTATCCATCCTTTCCATACAATGGGGAACTCCATACTGTCCATCACATCCATTCGATATCAAAACACCATCCAAAAGCCTTCTCCCTTTAATGAAGGCCATTTGGTTTGCTAAGATCATCTCTTCAATAACTCTGGAAAGTCTGTTAGCCAATACCTTTGAAATGATTTTTGGCATTGCTCCTATTAGGGTAATTGGTCTATAGTCATTGAGATCACCTCTTCAATGACTCCCAAGTTACATTTGGGGGGGAGTGAAATGGGAAGAGAATTACATCAAGAATACAATAAAGAGACATGGCATGCGTGCCATATTTCAAATGAATGTAACTATTACAAATACACCTCAAGCATTAAGTAATAACATTTATTACAAACGATAATGTTTTTGGGTTATAGTCCATGATCAACCACCATGCATTAAAGCTAATTCATAATTAAATGAAAGCATGTAAAAGTTAGAGTACTGCAAAGAACCATCACATGCAACACATTCTTGCACTTGTAGTAATGACATTGAACAACAATTTGCTCAAGTATAGCTACTATTTTTGAACAATATTTTCCCCCAAACTCAGCCACGGTTATGGAATTCCAAAGGCTTATTCTCTATGTTGTTTATGAGCAATGACCTATGCTTGTACAACATCATTGAGAAACAAAATCATGCCTGATTCACTACTTCAACTATTGAACTTCTACAAATTTTGTTCAAAAAAAAAGTCTAGATTTCAAGAATCAAATTCAAGACACATGCATGCATGAACACATTCATCATTCTTTCTCACCTAAAATAAAAGCTATGTAAAACATCTTGTATATCATGAAAAAATAAACATGATGGATTTGATACCACTTGAAGAAACTCTTTGTGTCAAGCGTAAATTTAAAGTGTGTGCTAATTTTTTTTTAAAAAGTTACATATGCATGAATCCATGTTTATTTACACATCTTTTAATAAGAGTAGAAGAAGAGGTATATCTTTCTAATAAGATTTCACACAAAGTTATTCAAGGTAGTGTCTTTTTTGAGATGTTCAAGTGTCAACCCTCTATGGAAGTCCACGCGACCTCACTCTTGAGAGACTTATACAACACTTTGTATAGCTATGTGTGTGCTTGGAGTGCTAGCTCCTATTTGTTATCAAGGTTTTCCTAGAAGATGAGAAGAATGATCAAATCCTTCACCCGATTTCAATAAATTCTCCTTAGGTAGAGAGAAAAACCAAGGAGAGGGAACTTCTATTTCTATCTTCTATAGGCTTAAATACATACAAAATGCATCAAAATTAAGCATAATGTGCATTAGAGTTAGTTTAGGTCTTGAGATGCAAACACATGTCCATGTTAATGGATCAATATTTGATCCTAGCCATACATGAGTGACATGGTTTTACAAGCCCATGATTTTGTAGATGATTTCCATCAAGTCATTACATATATAACTTTTTGTAAAAGAATATATCAATGCATGTATTCTTATTGAAAATGCAAGCCTTGCATGAATTTTCATTGGAAGAAAATGGTCACTAACTTTACATATCTAATATATGTAAGTGTAGCAACATTCCACTAACTCATCTCCATGAGTTAGTGCATTCCAACAAAGATCCAACTACATATATATTTTTGAAATCAATCAAAACGTTCCACAAATATCTCATAATTGTATTTAGTCCCCTCAAGTATCAAATAATTAGAATCGCTCCCCTAACTCTTACCTTGATACAATTCGGCCCCTCAAGAGTTGAGTGTTAATGTGTGTATCCTATAGGACTTAGTAGTTTGGAATTGAACCACGAATTAATACAATCATATTATGGTTACTGAATCAAACTCCTTTAATTCATTAACCATTAATTTATGTTCATAGACCATAAGTGACATCTAGCAATATCTCATGGGTACCCAAGTATTGAGAATAGTCATGTTGGGAAACTATCTCTTCCATGAAATAATTTTCGTGTAATTCTTTTCCCTTCACCTTTTCATATCCCAATCTAACATATAGAGATTGTTTGTCATCCTCTTTAATATATACTTAAGATTTTTTGTACCAAAAATCATGACATTTGAGTAGAAACCCTTCTTTAGTTAAACTCGTGCTTTGCAAATACTTCTCATGATTTCTTACAAGTGGACATAGGGATATCTCATCCTAACTATTTAGGAGTGGTGAATAATTTATTGATCACTCACAATCCTTCTGTACTTCATATCACCCCCAAAACTACTCATTGTTTTCCATTTATGGTGTAACTCCGAATAAAATAAAAGAGTGACACTCCATACACAAAATTCTATGATGATCTCAAGTTTAAGGATCATTTACACCTACTATTATTTAGATTATTGACCATTGACAATATGGTAATCTATAGACTTGTCAATCCAATGTACTTGTCAACTAAAAGTATTCATATTCTAGCTTAGCTATTTCTACACCATAATTGATAAAATCAACTACTCCCTTCATAAGTAATAGTCTTATAACATGTTAACCTATCCGCATTAGTGATGTCTTGTTTCACTAATACTATGGTTAGGAATATTTAGTATTGACAACATTATCAAAGTAGTGTATTTATCACAACTCTCTGTGATCATCTTTGAGTTATCAATACTTGGGCTTTGTTATTTGCTATGCAGTAAAAACAAAAAATAAATCAAGTTATGAAGAATGCTCCAAATCAATATCCTTTGATATAAAAGTGTTGGTATAAATGGCAGTAAAGTGATTGTCTTGTTATTGTTGTTTCCTAAAACCAACCACTTAGGGCCTTTGTATCAACGCTTTTATATCAATGCATATGATTACTATCAACCTTCATTATTTATTTTATTTATTGATTTTATTGCATGAAGAATAATGAAGCCCATGTTTTGATAATTTAGATTGGATCACAAGGAGTTGTGATTATTAGACCATTATAAAAAAAGTTATGAATACTAAACATCCTTAACTTTAGTATTAGTGACACAGGGTGTCACTAATATGGATATGTTAACATGTTCAAAACCACTTCCTTTTGAAGGAGTATTTGATCTCATCAACTATGGTGTAGCAGAACCTAAGCAAGAATATGGATGCTTGTAGTCGAGAAGTATATTGGATTGACCCAACTAGAGTTCACCATATTGTTAATGGTAAATACTCTTAAAGAATAATGTGTAAGCGATCCATAGATTTGAGATCACCATGTAATCTTAAGTATGGATGTTACCTTTTGATTTTATTTGGAGTTACATCGTAAGTGGATAACTATGGATACTTTTGGAGGTGGTGTAAAGTACGGAAGGATTATGAGTGATCAATAAAAGATTCACCACTCTTAAATATTTATTAGGAGATATATCCCTATGGTCACTTGTAAGATATCATTATCAACCCTATGTACAAAACATGAGTTTAATTAGAAAGAGTTTCTAATCAATACTCAAGTACCATGATCTCTCTGGTGCAAGAAAGCTATAGCGTATATCAAAGAGGATAACAAATAACCTCTATATTCTAGATTGAGATATGATCAAGGTGAAGGAATAATAATTACATGGGAACTAGTTTTTGAAATTAATAGTCTCATAACATGACTATTCTCAATACTTGGGTGACCATGACGTATTGCTAGATGTCACTCATGGTCTATGGGCATGAATTAGGGATTAACAAATTAAAGGAGTTTAATTCATTAACCAAAATATGAGATTATGTTAATTCATGGTCCATTGCCAAGCTATTGTGTTGGTTGTTTACCTATTGTTGGGTGGTGGAATATTTTGACAAACTGTTCGAGCAGATAGGGAGAAGTCTCAGGAAGTACAGGAATGTGAAAGAATAAGCAGAATTGGTGATCATTAACAAAGAGCTTTAACAGGTTTTATCATCTTAATGTTGTTAATCCTAGAAGATCATGTATTAGGAATTGGTAGGAGATATGTTCTCATTATGTGAAAATGGTATGCATCTTATCTTTTGATTTGTTTACGGTATAGGTAGGAAGAGGAATGACCACTTCTTAGTCATGAGTTGCTACGGAAACTGTGGCCACTATCCTGTAGATTTTACATGGTCTAAAAACATACAACTTTATTTGGCTGATAAGGCTGATAATGGTGATGACCGAACATATGATTCCTATGTAGAGAATGCAACATTAAAACATTTTGTGGAATATCTTGAGTCATAATATCTGTATGGTATCTAAATTCAATACTTATGTTATGGCCAGTAGGGATACCAACAGAGAGTGAAATGTTGGAATGTTGTGTAGCTATGTGCTTGCTTTGGTTTGGACTTGAGATACACGTGAGATCAAAATACGACCTATTATTCATTACAGGGATAATTCACCGAACTTAATCGAGTTGTGTACCAATATCCCTTAAATGGGAGATTTACAATGTGATAGTCAGGATATTCTGATTTGGTGAAGAGTGGATGACGGCGATAATCTGAATGCTGAGATGATTTGTGATCTTCTATGACGTTTAGTGAGCTATGTACCAGATCATCCTTAGCTACACCTGATGGGGAGTATGACGAGAAGACTAGGGTTTCAGATTTATCCCAAAGGGGAATATAGTATTTGACTGAGTAGGAGCAAGAGTGATGTTTGTATTTTTCATTCCTTGTAAATATTGTTTTTTTATTAATGAACTTATGGGAGTATATTTGATTGGCCCAACTAGAGTTCACCATATTGTCAATGGTAGATACTCTAAAAAAATAATGTGTAAATGATCCTTAGACTTGAAATCACCATGAAAACTTGAGTATGGATGTCACCTTCTGATTCTTATCGGATTTATACCATAAATGAATACAATGGATAATTTTATGATATAAAGTATGGAAGGATTATAAGTGATCAATAAATGATTTACCATTTTTAAATAGTTATTAGGAGACATCCCTATGGCCACTTGTAAGAGATCATGATAAAGCCTATCTACAAAGCATGAGTTTGATTAGAAAATAGTTTATAATCAATACTCAAGGACCATGATTTCCGGTACAAGAAATCTATAGCATATATCAAACAAGATGACAAATAACCTCTTTATTCTAGATTGGGATATGATCAAGGTGAAGGAATAATAATTACACGGGAACTATTTTTGAAATTTATAGTCTCCTAGCATGACTATTCTCAATAGTTGGATGATGATGACGTATTGCTGGATGACCATGACGTATTGCTAGATGTCACTCATGGTCTATGGGCATGAATTAGGGATTAATGAATTAAAAGCGTTTAATTCATTAACCATAATATGAGATTATGTTAATTCATGGTCCATTGCCAAACTATTGAAAATCTATAGGGCCACACATATTCACATCAACACAATTGAGGGCCAAATTGGAATTAAGGAAGAGTTTAGGGGTTGAATTATTTGATACTCAAAGGACTCAAATGTAATTATTGGGTCACAAACATAAATATTAAGAGTTTGTGGTATAACATCAAAAACATCAAAATTGGGTGGAATCCATGTGGAAGTCAGTAAAGACTTAGTCTTCATAGAAGAAACGAGAAAATCTACATCCTATTTCTCTATCTACCTGAGAGCATGATGAGGAATATGTGTGAAAGTTTTTGATTTTGTTTCTCATCTTCTTGAACCACAAGTGAGGAGGTAACACTCCATACACACACATATTGTTATACAAAGTATTGTATAAGCCTCCAAGTTTTGACGTGGTGTGAACATTTATAGAAGGTGGTCAATTGAGCACCTCCAAGGTGACTACTTTTGAAGAACTTTATGAAAAATTCATGAAAAGTATAACTTTCTCCTTGCTTTTGTATTAAATTTATGTAAGTTAACATGGATCCTTGGATAGGAACTCCATAAATTTTTATTATACACACACTTGTCTTATGCTTATGCTAACTTTGATATGTTATGACACGTAGTATAGCCATGACTTTCTACTTGGCATTATGGTACAACACAAACAAATTGAATATCCACTTGTATTTGGAACTTCAATCAGTCTTCTTTCAACGTGGTCTCTTCCCGATGGATCGAGATTATACGGGATAATTGCACAATGTCTTATACTAGAGGGATTGTAGGGAATGTTTGTATAAGGTGAAGTTGGTAGTCTTATTTCACGGTATCATAGCGATACTACTAACACAATTTGTTGATACTATTTGGTTGCCAGAGTCTTGTTTAACCAACATTGGCGTATTAGCTGTATTTGATGAAACCATACTTTTCAGTGTTGGATTCCATGTCGTAGGAATCCAAGCTATCATCTGCGACATTGACTTGATCTCTATAATTCGTAAAGGTTTTAGTCGCAGCAGTTCCGACGGCGGCGTAGTTACTGAAAGTGTTTTTCGGAACATTTGTGTTGATCCCAAACAAAGTGAAGCTATCTTCCGTTGTGTTGCCGCCCTTGGCGTAAATACTTAAAGTATAATCCATAACGCTTCCATTCTTTCTTTATTTAAAGAATTTTCTTTTTAGCAAAGTTGTCGTTCTTCCCATAGCTGGTGAACCTTTGCTAAAACTCATTGCTCAGATTATGAGTAGGATCCCTGAATATGACGAGCACTGAGGGGCGTACTCTAGCGAGCAGAATGGATAGAATCAAGCTGCACGTAGTCTTACCCATGCCGCCTTTTCCACTATTGAAAATTCACTTGAGTGAATCCTGATCGAAGATATTCAGCATTGTTCCCTCCAACAATTCTTCATTGGAATCCATTTATTTTCATTAACTCTATTATTATTTCCGCTGCACGGCACTGATACCAATTTGCCCCTGAAAGGATCTATTAGTCGTTCCATGATGCCACAAGAACATTTCCAAGACAATTTTGGCGGTTATCCCCACCATTGAAACTCCAATGGACGGCTCCGTAAATCTTCCATCGATTCCTGGAGCGATCAATGTTTTTGGTTGTTCTATGTCAAAAAATATGAGTAAAATTGTGGGTAATCCGTTGATACTTTACATCGCCATTGAAATTTTGGCGAATGGTGTCTACTCAAACCCGCTACCCATTCCTAAAGATATTGACGATGTTGATTTTTCCATGCAAGGGGCACTAATTGTTTCAAGTTGCTGCATCTAATTTGCGATGGCGGTGACAGTAAGGCCGATGCGATGATGCTTGACCATATCGATGCCCATTGCGTGTATATTGACATTTGTGTTGTTTTTAATTCAACCCCATGCCCCCCAATTCACGGGACGATATGAAATCCATGGTTCTAGCGGATGGTTGGGCAATTGTATCCATGGATTCTAAGACAATATCATTGACGATTTTTTTTTGATAAGCCAAATTTCATTAATAAAAGAATATGTACAACTTTCTCACAAGTGATAAGAAAGTACAACGACGAAAAAGCAAAAAAAAATACATAAGTCGTGGATCAAACAATGAATGAGAAAGGTAGGAGTAGTCACAGCAGTGATCCAAAACAATTAGCTATGCAGGCTGCCATAAAATGGCTACAAGAGTCTTTACAACATCAGAAAACCCCAGCTCAGCCTGCACACCTTGTAGTATCCAGTCCTGAGATTGTTGTTGTAGTCTAGAAAAATGGATACAGTAACATTGATCTACTGACCTTCAACTACTCGGGCAGCCATACAGAGTATGAAATCAAGTGTCTTTACCGTGGTAGTTGACGTTGCTCTGCTTTTTAACCTTATAGCATCAATGTCATTAGATTGCTGCACCGTCCGCACACCTTTCCATACGAGATCCTGATACATGATCCTACACTCTTGTTTCCTCAAAACATTCACACGTTGGTCCATCATTTAGCTAAAATCAGTGCATAGAAATCCAACTACAAACTGTTACTTGATGTCCTTATTCCATCCCGTTTCCAAACTAGGGGGCAAAAGACACCTTCAGCATGTCCCTATCATGTACCGCACGGAAGAGATAAAACAGTAAGAGTGCACAATGCATGAATCAGAAGGATAATCCTTGGAGGGTTAATCCATCCTCCTGCCAGGTTAGAGTTTACAACGTATATTGCAGTTCAAACTTCAAACCAAAAATAGAGAAGCTCAATCAGTGAAAATAAAGACATACCTAGGAATTAACCGATCCCTAGCGTAGATTCCACTGAGTCTCTGTCGGTCTTTGTTAGTCATCCTTGATATCGCACTAGAGAATTGCAGAATTGGATTCATCTTTTCCTCTGGAATATGCCTCTATTTCTGCTGAAAGCAGAAAGGGTCTCGCCGTTGGTCATGCATTTCCTACTCGCTTCTAGGGGAGATTTGGTTAGAATTGCTCTCCGATTTGTCTATGTGCCAGGTAGGGGTTCATTTCCTTCCAACTCGCCCATCCTTTCTTGAGTCATTGCAAGGTACTCCTTACATTCCTTCAAGTCACAATTGGCTCCTAAGCTCCCTTTGATTCTCTCCTGCAATAACTTTCTGACATAGCTAGACCAAGGTATAGATTAGTGATTCAAGGATAAATGTACTGGTGTGACTTAGAGTACTCAATTTAGTTCAGCTAATTGTTCTTCTCTGACTACTACAGGTACATGAGATCAAGTGCTCATAGTAGGTGTGAGCATATGCATGTGCATTGAGTAGAAACAGGTATAGCCTTTTCTAAAACTTCTATAATTTACCAGTTGTGGCAGTATGAATTACTTCCTATGTCAGTGCACCTCCACATAATAGGTCTATGAATTAGAGTTGAGATGCATACACATACCTGGTTGGTTTGCCAATCTGCTATTGAATATGGAAATTTCTTTAAACCCTAATTTTCATTGATGAATTATTTTGTGGCTTGTGCAATTTACTAGGAACAATTGAGCGATGGTGATAAAATTGTGTGGATGCCATGTTTTCATGTGTTTCATGGAGATTGCATTAGGAAGTGGCTGAAGAAGAGACATTATTGCTTGATGTGTAGGTTTGAGTTGCCAATTTCTAGATAGATGAGGAAGAGTTTGGTGAGTTACGATCTCTATTCAAATGCTTGTGTGGTGCATGACTTGTTCTCCAAAAAAAAAACCAAAAATTGTATTGATCAAAGAAGCCCATGTTCAAGAAAGTTAATGTTGTCTCGTTCCTTATTGTGTTCAAGTAGATTTGGATTTGATCAAACAACCCGATTAATTGTCATCCGTGGTCAGATAATATTGAAATTTTGAGGGGGTGTTCATGGTTCAGTGATCTATAATTTGAATGGTTGGATCTGTCATAAAAGCTGTGCAGCTACCAATCCTGGATGTAAACAGTAGTAAACGAGATTTGTCGTTCCTGTTTTGTTTATAGTCTTGACACTTGGCAACTTGCATAGCTGAGAGTCAGTTAACCAATGTTGTGTACCTCACCCTTGTTCCTTTAGAACATCCACACACTATGTATTTTATGTATTCTTTGCTTTCCCTAACACTTTCTTATCTCTTGTAAGAAAGTTGTATATATTCATTATTATTAATGAATTTTGGCCTAACTAAAAAAAATCTTTTATTCTTTGAACTTTTCAAAGGATCACATTTGCACTTCATTAAGTACAAGAAACTATATCTCAAATGGTCGTCCGTGAATGTTATAAAATATGAGACCATCTATACCACTAGTCGACTTTGGACCACATATATCAGTATGTACTAGTCTAAGCAACTCCGTATACCTTTATCTTTATCCCTTAAAAGGTGTTTTAATCATTTAACCACGCAGACAAGACTCACAATTTTCAAATGATTCATAATCAAATCAAGCACAACGCTCATCCAAAGGGTTATGTTCAAGACGTCCAGGAGTTATTTTTTTTTAAATGCCAAATTTGTATATATGTATATGTTAAAATATTTACATAATACAAATAAAGAAAGCAAAGCAAAGTTTCCTACCTATGATACATGGTGTCTCTCTCAGTACATCTCAGTGTCCTAGGACACGTGAGGTGAGAGAGAAGATGAGCATCATACCCTATGCATTGGCTGTTGGGTCTATTATGTATGTCATGTTATGTACACGCCCTGATGTGTCTTATGCTTTAAGCATAACAAGCAGGTATCAACAGGATCCTGGAGAGGATC
>JAOWBN010007512.1:0-11118 GCA_028565015.1 Pinguicula moranensis | reverse complement strand
TAGCTACAGCTGTGCCGATCGGAGTATCGATGATCGGCGCAGAACAGGTCGCCGCACCGGCATCTGAATCCGGTCAATCCTACCTTCCGCCGGCAGCCGGAGCACCGGTTGACTTCTCTCGTCAAAGGAGTGAGATCGAATTCTTTCTTCAGATCTGGCCTCGCCTCCGCCGGAATCGTTTTCCTCTCCGGCGAAGACCTCGGATTTGAGCCGGATCTGAATGATTTCTCGGCGCCGGAAGCAGCTGCTGTGGCGTTGAAACACTTCTGACAGAGATTGTTAGCGCCAGAGACGCCGGAGACGCCGCACTTGACGCACAGGGAGACGGCCTCAGGTACGATCTTCAGCTCCATCTCCTCGTTCCCCGTTTTCTGCGCCATTAACCCCTCAAAATGCACAATCAGAAAAAAAACTGAAAAACACAGAAATTTTTCTTGTTGGCGTATCGATTGAAGGATAGAATCGCAAAATATCTTTATTATTCTTCGTGAATTCCTGCTGACAAAGTGGAATCAGAAATGTTTTATAGAGATGAGTGGAAGGAAAAAGGGGCGAGACTTCGAAGATATGGAGATGGAGGTCGGCAGATGAAGGAATAATGGCCTCATAGTCAAAGAGACGCGTATCTCGCAAATTTGAAGTTAAATGGACGAAAATGCCCTCCATATTCATAAGAATTACCGGGGTGTTGAGATTCCATTTTGACGTGTTATTGCATGCATGGTCAAGTCCGTGGGACCACCAAGGTATCATCTCTCCTTTTCTTTTCTTTTTTAATATAATTATTTTACAAAATTTGTATTTTAAATTAGTAGCATCTATTGGGATGGTCTTTTATTTTATTTTCATGAATCTATGAAAAAATAAATTTTTTTATATGCATAGTTTTCATCTAATTATATGTATATAAAAAAATTATTTGTAAATTTAGGTATTTTTTTAACCAATCCTTAATAGTTACTTGGGGTCATCGCATTGCCCCTGGTTACCAAAGTTTGATGTATTTGGATGTTTTTAGCTACAAGGTGGGTTCAATGTATTCGGATGGTTTCAGCTAGTCGTGGTCTTCAACTTCATTCATACTCTGAATCTGAAAGGAGATGGCAATTTCATTCGCAATTAATATATTTGTGGGTATAATAATTGTGATGCTTCACAATCACAATTTTGAATTTTTGGGGAAGGATGTTTCTGCTAAATCTGCGTCTTCTTGGTCTAGGATCAGTTTGGGCCGAGTGTTTCTTTTGGTATGTTGATCGTCAATTTTAATTGGATCTACGGTCAATTTTTCTTTTGTCAGTGGAATTGCTCCAATTCTTGCCGCTTTTCTGAGTTGGGACGCTACATGCTTCTTTTCGATTATAATTACTATTATTCTTCGTATAACTTTATTTATTAGTTATTTTTTATGTATATATATTGTTATTATTTATTATTATATATATTATTTTATTTTATTTTATTTTATTTTATTTTATTTTTGTGATGGTTCAGCGTCAGAGCGTGAACCTCGTAAGTGGCGTAAAAGCGTGAGCGTCATAGGCGACGACTCAGCATAAAAGCATGAGCATCAATTTTTGATTATTACAATATTTTGGACGAAGATCCACGGAGAGTCATTCTTTTATTTCTGAAATATTTACAAAGAGAAAAGGGTCGCTCTGCATACCTTTTCCTATCACGGATGTTTATGGAATTTATTGATGCTGTCTTAGTTCCATGTATGGAAGAGGGTTTGTCCATGCGTACTTTCCAGCAGGCATGCCCTGCTCTGTACTTTTTGAGGAGCCGATAGGGTCCTTCCCAGGTACCAAGGTTCAGCACTGAGCCTATTCCTGTTCGTGTTGAGTATGGATGTCTTTTCTCATGACATACAAGATGAAGTATGAAGGTTTATGTTGTTCGCAAACGATATTGTTTAAGTGGACGAAGAAAAGGGATTAATGCTAAGTTGGACATAGTGTTAGGCAAACAGGTCGAGCCAAATGAGATCGTCCCGTCGCTGCCCATAAAAAAATGGATTTAGGCTCGACCCGCATGTTTTAAAACGGCGAGCGGGCGGCCATTGTGTAAACGGGCAAGCTTTGACCGTCCGTTTGTGTGGCAATGCAACCGCGGGCTTGGATTTTGAGCCCGCAAGCTGGCCCACCCATTTATCATTAAAAACAACAACAAAATCTTTTAAGCAAGTCGCAATCGCGACTTACTGATATTTATTTTACTTATTATTATTTTTTCTTTATTTCTAAGTTGGGAGTCTCTACGGAAATAGTCTCATTATCTCTTTTGAGGTAAGAGCACGACTGCGTACATCTCACTATCCCCAAAACCTGCTTAAGGGCGGGACTTACTGAGTATGTTTAGTTTGGTTTGATTTGGTTTGATATGGTCCTTCCCAGATAGGTTGTGGCTTTCCTTGATTACTATGGATTATGACCTTTTTTTAATACAAGATCACCTTCTTGTGGTTCGTCTCTGTTGTTGGTTAGTGACCTAGCGCACCAATCAGCTGATGATGCACTTGTTGGTCTAATATAAACTGAATAATGTATATTATTTTGTTCATTGACTTTTGTATACATTATGGATAATTTGAGTCGAGGACTCGAATTGTGAAACTCCATGAATTAATCGAAACTCTGAATTAGTCTCTAGTCATTAGCAAAAGAACAACTAGATGACCATATGGACTAGCATGTGGATTAATGTTAGATCATGTTTCACAGATAATTGATACGGGATATCTATTTAATCACATGAAATATGAATGTACGGGGTAGTATTGGACTTTATCCATTTTGACTTCCTGTATGGATTGTGTTTGTGTTATCAGCAAAATCAAATAGTATTAATTCAATTATATGAGATATTCATGATTCTGGGTGATGAATGTGTATTACGTGAGGTTATCAAACGTTCCTTTTAACTGACATGTTATAAAGATAAGTTTTTCGAATATGCATGATTCATGCTGGAAGTTATGAATTATCAAGATAATATTTTTGCGAGGGGTTATAAAAGCAAGTTTTTTTGAATATGTATGATTCATGCCGGAATTTATGAATTATCGAGATCTTTTGTCCATCTCATCTCCGATAAGATTATTAATATTCATGGGTCATTTGATGCAGTAATAATTATTATGCATGTATTTGTGATTATGAGATAGTCACAAATTAACAGAGGCGGAACAGGGGGACAAGGGGTCCTTTGATGCAGTAATAATTATTATGCATGCATGCATCTGAAACAATAATAATATTAATCCTATATTTTTTTATTGGTTAATTCGACTAGTTTTGACTATTATAGTTTGTACCGCAATATCTGAACGTGCATATTCATTCAAGCCAAATTCAACCCAACTTGACCCATTCTGTTTAGACCAAAAAATTTTTGCACCCCCTCGCCAAATTTTCTGGCTCCGTCCCTGTATATTAACAATTATGTACTGAAGATCAAGAAATTAATTAATGGTCAAGGATGATACATTTCTACGCTTGACATTAATTAATGGATATTAAGTGATGAAATAATTAATGCTAAAAAGAGACGAAATGATCACGATTTATCTGTATCAGATCGGATCATAATGCATTGCTATATGCCACTTTTGATTTATAAATTAATGAGATTAATTTATTACCGACCTGGATATGGATCCTAATGGGTCGCTCCATTTGACGAACTGAAGCATAAAAAATTAATTATGTGAGACATAATTAATTTCACGAATGGATCGAGATCGGGTCAAAACAAATTAATTAGGATTAATTAATTCGACACCCCAGACACGATTGAGCCTTGGTGGGACCGATTCAATTCATGGCTACTGGGCTCGAAGTTGAACCAACACGTATGCTAACCCAACATCAAGAGTATGATTATTACACGTTTTGTTATGGGCTTATTTCAAATTTGTTTAGGATTTTGTGAAATTTCAAAAATCCCGAAATTGTATACGTTTGTTTATAGGGTTTGGGTTTGTTTCTTTCGTTGTACAGGTTTTGATGCTTGAATAATTTTGCTCACGCTGCATCTCGTATTTCATCTATGAGTTCTAAGTTTGTCATCTGATTTTTTTGACTTATATGGTATAAGAAGTAACTTGGTATGTTCCGAAGGTGATACCGACAGTCATGATGACGTTTAACCGTTAGGTTAGAGCGAATGGAGTATTTTTCATGGAGGTGGTAATTATAGTTTGGTATGACCATAGTATTCCCGGTAATTTCTCGGTACAGTTTCCATCTTTAAGTTTCTTCTTCAACCCCAGCTAGATTATTCTATTGAGTGTCTCAACTTGTCCATTGGATTGCGGGTTGTTGGATTTTCAGAGCAATGCACCAATTTGCTACTTTTGCTCCTCGGACTTGCCGCCCATTGTCTGTTATAAGAACTCATTGTATTCCAAATGGGCATACAATATTTTGCCTTAAGAAACGGATTATATCCCTTTCTATGATTTTGCCACGGGTTCAGCTTTTGTCCATTTTGTGAAGTACTCGGTTGCTGTCATAATAAAAGTTATTTGGCATTCTTCACATCGAGCTTAGATGAGGCATCCAGTTTCCATGTCTTTGGCATTCTTCACATCGCCGGACATAGAACAACGTATCTTGGAGTAAGGTGGACCAATAAAAATCGTGTAGGTGTAACTTTCGGATTAGGACTCGTCCTCCAATGTGGCTGACTTCTTTACAACTATGCACTTCTTCTAGTAAGAGTAGGTTTGAGGGTGCATGATACATCGAAGGAGTGGTCCTTCAAAATATTGCTTGTATAATTTTCCATCTATAAGAGTAAAACGGGAGTCACAGATCTGTGTTTGTCGAACTTTTGCTAAGTCCGGAAGTAGTATTCCATTTTTTAGATACTCGATTAATGGGGTTATCCAATTGCCTTTGTCAAGTGTCTGGACAACCTTGTTCTTAGGCGAGGTTGGCGGCTTGATGGTAGGCTCCTGTTGTACCAAAATTTGTATTCTCTGTTCCTCCTGGGTTTTCAAGTGTGATGCTAGGTGGGATAGAGTATCTGCATTGGTGTCGTTTGTGCGTAATATTTGTCGTAACTCGAAACTTAAGAAAGTTTGAGTTAATCCTCGGAGATTCTCTAGGTATTGGTTTAATATATTTTCGCGAGCTTCAAATGACCTTTTGTACTGTTCATAGACCAACTGAGAGTCAGTGTAAGCCGTCAAGTTCTTGACTTCGTGCTGTATGGCGATCTCAAGGCCCAGGATGAGAGATTCGTACTCGACAATGTTGTTTGTAATAGGAAAATTTAGAAGGGCTGCAATTTTGATTGTTTCGCCATCTTTCTCATGCAACACAATCCCTGTGCCTCCATGCCGTGAGGTGGATGATCTATCGACATGGCTCAAGTGGTTTTGGCAATGAAGTTGGCACACACCTGGGTTTTTTATAAATTCCTTTTTTTATAAGCCAAAATTTATTAAAGAACTAAAAATAATAGTTATACAGAAGATCAAAAGGAAAATAAAAAACTACTAACAAAACTACAGCTAGTTCGAATAGGAAAATGATGCTATTTACAAGAGTATCTCCATAGTCACTTTATCAGACTGGATAACCTCAACTAGAAGGATTATTGACATCAATATCTTGAATACTTCTTCTTGAGCTCCTGTCACTTCATTTTATCTTAGTTCAGTTGGGCCGTGCCTACCCAATCCCCTCAGTCCCAATCAATGAATCAACATTGTTGATGTACAGATATACTCCATGTATGGTCTGCAATAGTCCAGGAAACTTCTCCATATTTGCAGAATTCTGCAATGGGTTCATCTTTATGTGGATGTTGGTACATGTCTCACAAACGTCATGATTGTCAACACATCAAGACTATGTAAGGTTTGGTACACAACTCAGCTTATGTTCATAGGCATCAACATATCAACACTTCAAATTTTCATCAGTGACCACTAGCATATGGTGGATGCTGGTACATGCCTCCACAAACGTCATGACTTTCAACATATCAAGCCTATATAAGGCTTCGTACACAACTGGACATATGTTCATAGGCATCAACATACCAATACATGTATTTTCCTTCAGTGGCCACTGGACATGCAAGATCAATCTATAAGCGGTGGAACTTTTCCTTCAAAGGCTATTGGTTAACGGATTAGCATCTATCTGTAAGCACCAATGTGCAGTGATTTGTTGTTGTGATTGGTGATTATGTGCATCAGGTCCTACTTCTTGAACAACATACATACTGATGGTTGCATTATCAAGTCTACGAGTGAGTAAGAAAATTTTCTCTCTTAACCAGGACCAAGTTGCCCTTTGTATGGTATGCATCATCTGATCTGTGGTTGGCTCTACATTGATAAAAAGAAATAATTGTTTCTTGTTCTCCAGACTGTCCAGTTCATTGCCAGCCAAATTGAGATCCATGCATCCTTGTTTATCTGGAGGGGTTTTACTAATAAGTATTCCTGAATGGTTGGTGTGTTGGTGGTAGTATCTATTTGTCCATCATGTACTTGCAGCCATATCTTCAGTTTTTGCCAGACCTGCTGTGTTATCAAGCATTGCTTGAACAAGTGTTCAATCGTTTTTGGAAAGTATCTGCATAATGTGAAGTCTATGGCCATGTCCCCTTGGATAATATTTCTTTCCTATAGGGTAGCTTTCACAGGAAGAGCATTTTGAATTAATTTCCAAGCAAATATACCAATTTTTTTGGAAGCGTACCTGCACCAGAGGTGTTTAGATGCTTCCATGTGTAGTTGTGTGAATTGATGTGCAGTTGAGGATGTAATTTTTTAATAGGTAGCCTTCACTGTGTATTTGCCTAGATTATGGTCTTCATAGTTATAAGTATCAGTCCCATGTTGTTGAGGTTGAATATCCTGCAAAAGGAATGTGACATGTGCTAGGTCTACTAGTTCATAGTTTCTTAGTCCTCTACTCCATTGCCATGACCAGTTCCAACTCTCTCTATCCCAGTTGCTCGAGCCTACCACATTGATATTTTTATTCACAACAATGTTATATAGCCTAGGATAGGTACTTGATAGTGGAGTATTATGGTGCCACTTATCCTTCCAAAATCCCACTCCCTCTCCACATCCCAGTTTGACATACATATGATCCACAAACCAACTACTATTAAGACAGTCCTGTAGATTATTCCACCATGCTGAAGCATAGGCACTCCCTCTTCTCCTCCCTCTTTGCCTGTGTAATTGGTCTGCTGGCATACGTAGTTATCTGAGCTCCGCTACTAAAAGTAGTCCAGCAGATCCATACATTGATCTCAAGATATCCAGTGCCAATGATTGATCGCTATTTATTATCCTTTCACCCCATTTCCCTAGCATGGCCTTTTTTTTTTGTAAATTTCTTGATTTATAGGTGATATCATATTCACTAAGCTCCATGGCCCAATTTACAGGTCTTCCGGATGTATCAGGCTTTGAGAGGACTTGCCTCATAGGTTGATTTATGAGAACTATGAGGGGGTGTGACTTAGTTGAGAATATACTGCTAAAGTTGCATTTTTATATGAGGGTGTGTGACTGGAAATAGGGGCAAAGTCATTTTTCGGCCGTAACTAGAGAAAGTGTGAGTTTATCAAATATCCATATATTTGATTTTATCTCCATGCAGATTTTTGCTCACATAATAGATATGTTTATGTGAGTTTTTTCATCTTGTGTCAACACGGCGCTTATGGCTTCTTCCGTTACTGCAAGATAAACAAATAGGCTTTCTCAGGGTTTCAGAACTAACAATATTTGGGGAAACTTTAGGTATTCCTTCAATTTGTGGAAAGCCTGATAACATTCTGGAGTCCACTCAAAGTTTTTTCCTTTTTGAATAGCTTTAAAGAATGGCAAGCCTTTGTTACCAATTGCGAGATAAATTGGCCCAGGGATGCTATTTTTCCTGCAAGTGATCGGACTTATGTTAAGGTTCGAGGAGGTGTCATGTTTTGCAAAGCTGCAACATTGTTGGAGTTTGCCTCGATCCCTTTTTTGGAAACTATGTAGCCAAGAAATATCTTGCTTTTCATGTAGAAGGTACACTTGGCTTCGTTTATCTTTAGTTGGTATCTTTGTAGAATGCTGAAAGCTTTAGTTAGATGAGTTATGTGTTCCATCACCTTCCTGCTTTTCACGAGCATATCGTCGACATATGCTTCCATGGTGTGTTCTATTTTTGTTTGAAATAGCTTTGTAATCATTCGCTGGTACATTGCTCCAACATTATTGAGTTCGAAAGGCATCACTTTATAGTAGTATATGCCACTTTCTATTATAAAAGTCATTTTGAGTCAGTCTTATGGAGATAGGAATATCAAGTGATATCTCTGAAACATGTCCATCATGCTCAGTAACTCGCAAACGGCCCTAAAATCAATGATTTGATCAATGGGAGGCAGAGGGTAGGAGTCCTTTACAATATTTATTCATGTCCGTAAAATGGACGCACAATCTCCACTTTCCTCATGGTTTGGGGATAATTACCAAGTTAGAGAGCCAATATGAATATTGGACCTTTCCCACATATCCTGCATCTTGGAGTTTTTGGACTTCGTCTTTGATGATCTTGTTCTTTTCAGGCTCAAAGTGTCGCTTCTTCTATTGTATGGGTTTCATCCATGGGGCAATATTTAAGTGATGGACTGTTGCGCTGGGACTAATCCCTGGGAAATCGGATGAGCTCCATGCGAATATATCAACGTGGTCTCGAAGGCAATGGATTAGATCGTTTTTCAAGTCAGGCTCTAACTATGTTCCAATGCAGACAACTAGTTTTGAATTGTTGTCTTTTAACAGAATCTCCTTGTATCCTGGTGGGTTAATACTTTCAGTTTCTATTATCTGGAATGTCCTCAAGATTATTGTTTGATCCACGATGGATGTCGGGCTGTCTGTCGCTATTGATTTTTTGGCGGCGAACATCATGTAACAAATACTGGCGATACAGAGATTCGTTCTTACTTGCCCAACCCCGTGTTCTGTTGAAAATTTCATAACCATATGATTTGTGGAAACGACGGCCTTTAGTTAAAATAAGCTTGGTCGCCCTAATATGATGTTGTGGGAGAAATGGGTATCTATCATCAGATAAGTGATGGAATGGTCTTTCGTTGTATCCGCTTCCAAAGGTAGTAGGTAACTCGATGGAGTTGATGGGCCTGACTTCAGCTCCTCCGAAACCTTGTAGGGAAGTGGTGGTTTGTCTGATAGCAGCAGTATCTAATCTCATACGCTGGAAAGCGTCCAAGGAGAGAAGGTTTGACGCGATTCCTTTATCAACGAAGACTCTGTCTACAATATGTCTTCCAACCTCAACTGTAATCATCATGGGGTAGTTGTGTGGATATCTTGTTTGGAGGTCCTTGTCGCTGAATTGGATGGGTGGTCCGGATGGATTCGTCTGAACATGGGCTGTTGCTAGAATCTCTGTTGTTCCCTCTTCCGGGCCCGATTGGTTTCTTTTCCCTTTTGGATTTCCAATGATCATTGAGATACAAATTTTTTTGTCTTTCGGGTTACTCTCTTTCTCCTCCTTAATCCAATCATGGTGGTATTTGGGACTCTGGAGTACCCATTCAGTCAAGTAACCATCTTGCGCAAAGAGTTCCAGCTCATCTCTGAGTTGTCGGCAATCCTCTGTGCGATGTCCTCGATCTTTATGGAATTGGCAATAGTTGGGAGATTTTTTTCTGCAGATTCCATACCTCATTTCTGTCAGGGCATTTAGAAGTCTTGCATGCTAGATGACTTTTATGACTTCCCCTCTAGATATTCAGAATATATAATACTCTGAGTACCTCTTTACTGAAAGGCTCTTCTTCAATTTTTTTGCAAGATGTTGCTCATCTTTCTATCTCTCTTCGAGATACCATGGTTTTCGAGACGTTCGGGGTCTCCAGACGATCTTTTTCGACACGTGAGGGTCATAAAGGCCCCTCTATTTCTTCCCGGCGAATATATTTTTCCACACAGGTTGCCTAGCCCACCATGTGTAGTCGGGGCACGTCCATTAGTGAGACAGCCAAGGGGCCATGCTGAAGCCCGTGTATTAGCACATTTATTCTTATGTTAAGGGGTGATTCCGGAGTTATTACACAGGCTTGGTTAAATCGTCGAACATAATCCCAGAGGGGCTCGTGTGCTTCTGTGTTGAAAAATGCCTCGGAGAATTGGAATAGATGTACTAGTGCTCGATCCACCTGCTTGTGGGTAGCAAATGCCTGGGAGAATTGGAATACTAATTCTTCAAAATTCCGGATTGATTTTTGGGCAATGCAAGGAACCAATTCTACTAAGCTCTTGTTAGTGTTAATATAAAGGCTCTGCAAGCCGCAACCTCAGATATAGATGTCATCTTCATATAGAGTGTAAAGGAATTTAGGTTCCCTCGAAGATCCACCTCTCCAGAGTATTTAGGCAACCTGTCCAGCACTGTCGGAGGTAAAGTCACAATTTTTTTGTTGGATTTTTTTGTAGAATACCTTGCTCATCCTAATTGACATCTGTGGTGCTAGGCTTATGTGTACTGGCGGTGGGGGCTTCCAAGTTTTGAAGCATGAGATCATTTCTTTGATTTGGCTTTGAAATTCGTTCCTAAGACCATATACTAAATTGGTTAGATCCATGTTGGTTATATTTTGCTGACCTGAGGAGTCGAGTACCGGAGTTGCTCCTTGGGTTTGTGTCAGACTATTTCCATGATTTGATCATCGCTGGTAGGTGATATCCCGGGTCGAGAGCTAATGTTGCATTGCTCCAGATGTTATTTTTTTGTAGAAGCTTTTTGTACAATTTCCCACGGACGACACCAAAATGGTGCTAGCGAATTCTTCACTGGCTTGGAAAAATGACTTATTGTTTGGATTTATTAGGCTCCCAACTATTTTTTTTTTGAAGGCCCAATGACTGTAAATGGTTTAAACCCATTTAGTAATATCTGAAGGATATATAAGACACATACTTGCGTTTGTAGGTGTGTAAACCAAACCAAACATACCTAATATATCCCGCATTTAGGCAGGGTCTGGGGAGGGTGAGATGTACGCAGTCGTACCCTGACCTCTAAAAAGAAATCAAGAGACTGTTTCCGTGGAGACCCT
>JAOWBN010007501.1:0-11118 GCA_028565015.1 Pinguicula moranensis | reverse complement strand
ACCCATCATTCTTCTTCAAGTCATGGATCAACAAGAAGCCCATGGCCCAATTTTGAAAATCAACAAATTGAAAACACATTGTCCACAAAAGAAGAGTCCAACAAATTGAAGATGCTTGGCCACAAATTCAAGACACCTTGTCCACAAAGGAGGTCTACACGTACATGATAAGAGGAATTGAAGTGAAAAAGGATTTCCCATGAAGAATCCAAATCTCATGGGTTACTAATTAGATTAGACCATTTCTTTTTATGTTTATCTATAGTAGGTTATTTCATAGTCTTGTTTAGCTAATTAGAGACCTACTAGCATGGAGAACTCGTGCCCCCTTCTCCCTATAAAAGCGTGCACGACCCCAACTCTTCATTCATTCCATTTTGTTGATTAAATTGTGAGAAGTATTCTCTTTTGGTTTTACACCAGTTTTCGACATATCTTTTCCTTATCAGAGAAGTGGCGTCTTCATAGAAGTTATCCTTGAGATTCTTTGTTAGCACAAGTTTCTTTTAGGGAATTGATTGGTGGCATTCCGGTATAAAAATCGTGACTACACGTTGGTTTACACAAGTTGTCTTCAGGCGAAAGCACAACAAACACGTTCCTTTTAGATTGTGTGTTTGAATCATCGAATTAGTGTGGGGTTTTGTCACAAGTTTGACAAAGATTCATATCAACATGCTTGGAATTGAAGACAATAATATGGTGAATGACGAGGTCGAGGAGCACATCGAGATAGTTCAAATTTTGCAAGGGTGGAATGAGTTTAGGGACAATCTGGCGTGCAAGATTTGGGATACATACCACGTAGCTGCGGCGAGATGATCATTTTAAAAACAACACATTGTCTTTTATGTTATAAACTATTTTATTCGCATATCTGAGCTTTCTTCTATGAGTATGATTGGAATGATTGATTTTTGTTTTAATTAAAGTGTGTGCTTTTACGTTATTAGAGTGTGTGCTTTTACGTTATATACATGACGTGTCTATTTCACACACCAGATGTATTATGCTTATGTTTGTTATATGAAGCGAACAGGGATGCCCAGAGCAAGTGTGGTGATGATATAGAAGTGACATATGAACCATTGAAGAGATGACCCAACCTACTCTATCAGCTAAGTCCAGATTGAAGGCACCGTATAATCGCCCTCGGAAGAAGATTAAAGTTGAAACATCTTCAAAACCAATCAACAGTAAGAAGATATATCTAAACCCGGACGAAGAGAAAGAAGTTGTAAATGCTTTGAGAGAGTTGACTGTTGAAGGTTGGAAGGCCAGCAGAGGATGGAAACGTGGTACGCACACTAAAGCTGCTGCGAAGGTTTGGGCTGTTGTGCCAGGTAGTACCATCATAGGGAAGAACGTTGAGAACAAATTGCATAATTGGGGAAGACATTATTGCCTGTTCACTGATTTCTAGAAGATGAGTGGAGTGGCGATTGATCAAGTCACACACTCAGTCATTGTAGATTCAGATGACATGTGGTTCGAACTTTCAAAGGTAACAAGTTCAGTTTAGAAGTTGAAAATGCCATCAGTATTATTCTTTTACATTTACGGATTGCTGCGTTGCTTATATATTATACACGTTGCATTATTTTTGGTGTGTTTTGTAGGTTAATAGCAAATACTCGCAGCTAAGGGGAAAGTCGTTCCCATATTATGAAAGTTGGTGCGAGTTGTTTGGCCAGCACCGTGCTACGGGATTAGGGGCGAGAGACCATCAGATTGCTGAGACCGACAATCCTATAACGCCTGCAGATAACGAAGAAATACATGATGAGACTGAGGGAGAGGAGGTGGAAGAGCCAGTTGCGAAGGAATCTCCGGTACTTGCTGAGAAATCCCCATCGGGCCAAGAGGGTGCTTCTAGTGTGAGCCGGGTGAAGCGCAGAAAAACAAACAGGGATACCATGGCTGCCCTAACTCATAGAACTGGAGACCTGATCACGAACGTCGAGCAAGTGTACACGAAGGTGGCTAACCTTTTTTCTAAGCATGCGCATATTGTGGAGAAGGAGACAAAACTGGAGAAATCGACAAGGATGCTCAATGATCTAAAGGTGTATATAGAAATAAATGGCATGATTAGAATTCGTTTGATTGAGCATCTGATGATTAACGAGGGGCAGTATCTCTATTGGTATAGCACAGACGAAGATGGGCGTGCAGAATATGTGCGGTTGTTCATTGATGGTCAGCTCAGTTAGTTGAAGAAATCTTGTATACATTTTGGTTTTATGTATTTTGGGCCGGGAACTAGTTGGTGACTTAGTGGTTGTTTCGAAGTTCATGTTTTGTACCTGCTGTATTTGATGACAGTTTAGTTTCATTTACGTATGAAATCTGATCAGATTTAGTAAGTGTTGACTGAATTTTGATCTAAATTTGTTGGTTTAATTTGGTGGCATGTTGTAGTGTTGTTCTTAATTTGTGATGAAGTTCCTGTTTTGTTGGTTTTTTGATGGCTACTGTTTATATTGCATCAGGTTTTGAAGTTCCTATTGTGTACATGTTTCAGGTTTTTATTGCTTCAAGGTTTTGAAGTCCCTGTTTTGTACATGTCGCAAGTTTATATTGGTTCAGGTTTTTTTATGGCAATGGTTTATATTGCTTCAGGTGATGAAGTTCCTGTTTTGTTGGTTTTTTGATGGCTACGGTTTATATTGCATCAGGTTTTGAAGTTCTTGTTATGTACATGTTTCAGGTTTTTATTGCCTTTGCTTGTGGAAAGTACTCTTACTTTTACCATTGTAGTTTTCCTCTTCACTCTTTCATGAAAAATTGAGTCTATATTTTCCAAACTATTGAGCATATACCATCATCACCTATAATACCCGGATTTTCCCCTAGACCTGAAGCCCCTTCAATATTCAATTTAAGTTAGTAGAAACTCTGATAATGGTATACATAGCAAGATTGAGAATGTGAATGAAGTATACAAGTTAATCCAAACAGTGTTATCCTCGATCACAAAAACAAAGTTCAATCACGTTCACATAGCAATACTTTATGTTTTGAGATGGCCTTAAACTTTGATTACAACCAAATGGAACTCATAATTCGTTTTCAATATTAAGCAGTGGTCATCTTACCAATACTCGTAATTCACTGGACCCTGCACAAACCAATTACAAATCCTATCATGAACAAGAACCACATCTTAGTTACTCAATTTGTCTGATGCGTTTTCTGAATTTAAGAAGATTGCTGCCTCCATACAAGGTGTGGAGGCTGTTCACAAACAAACTGCACAAACTCAGAAGATCAAAAGCACTCAAGAGTTCAACTGGCCTTTCACAGAAGGATCACGGAACTTTTTGACAATTGGGAAGGTCACAATTGGGAGGAGACGCATACCAATTAAAGTGAAGGTCACAATGATCACAGACTATTTGAGATGCAAGCAAAAAATGAGCTATCATTATTCCATAAGAAAATAAGTGAAACAATAATGCCTAAACATGAGCATTGAAATAATGACGCCGTTGATTTCATTACAGGAAAAACAGATGTGATACACATCACCAATTAAAAAACAACGCATCTCAAAAGAAGGCTCTTCTTCCCAGTTGTCTGAACGCAAATAATAATCAACATGATAAGGCTGGCATGTTCCACAATCATAACAACCTATTCTTTGATATAAACTTGTTTCTTTCACTTCAGCACTATAAATCACAAGAAGCCAATCACTTTAAGATGCTACCAGACAATAACCCTATATAGGTTCCATTCAAAGTAGCTAATGTTGTTCTATATTGGAGAGTATCCAAAAAAGGAGCTTATTTGCCATAAAATCATCAACTAAACTCGCAAGATAACTGAAAATATTAGAGAGTATCCAAATTAAGATCTTATTGGCCACTGTCAAAGTCCTCGAATAGATAGATATGTTATATAAACAAATCAAAACCTACAAAATTGGAAGCATTGAAATCAACAAAAAAACCACAAACGTGGCAGGGAAATATGGTTTATCAGATTGAAGAAATGCGCATTTAGACCAGCAATACCAAATCATTGTCTAAACCTTCATTTTACAGATAATAGGTCTAAAACACTTAATTGAACAAGTCTATTTCATAATGTTAAACACTGAAATTAAACATAACTACTTGCCATGTTCGAGGACACACTAACTACGCCAAATAATCTGTGATCCAATCATGGTTAGGAGTAACAGACGTGATGCAATAAGGATCCTCCTCGACAGCAAATAGGCGCCGGTTCACGTGGTGGTTCGCCTAAAATATTGGATCTTCATCTTCCCCTTCGCTGTCTCAGACTATTTTGGGATGTGTCGCCGTGTGTCCAGGTAGAGCAGCACGATTCCCCTCCACTGTTTGCCGCATTGGTGGCTCTGCGACAAAAATGACAATGGGTCGACTGGGATACTTGAGCCCCTACTTGTATGCCCGTGCATACATTCGCAAGGACAACCTAGTGAGCGGCTTGACGACGCGTGGGCGGATTCCAATTCTCCATACCTAACACTGCCGAACGGAAGACAGACGAAAAGAAGCAAGATTATAGTCGGATGATGCGTGAAGACGAAGGAGAGCTAGGGTTCTCGATTAGAAAACAATTATTTATATGTATTTGGGAAGGGCAGTTTGGTAATAGCACATTATTTGTCCAATATTGTAGGTAATCCGGTTTGACATCGCCAAATACCAAACAAGGGAGATCGTTAAGACACTGTCCAAATTTGCCACTACCAAATGTCAGTCGAACAAATTGGTCCGGAGTAAACCTGGAGTTATCATCGAAAATGGATAACTCCAATCAGGACACCAAACGCACCAAAAAGGATTAAATACCTTATGACATACAATGAGTTAGAATTTTGGAATATGGAATTTGATCAATTCTGTGCTGAAAATTGTATAGCATGACATAGAACAGTAATACACACACACCACAACAAAATGAAATGGCAGAGAGAATGAACAGAACCTTACTGGATAAAGTTAGATGTCTATTAAATACTTCTGGCATGAAGAAAACTTTTGAGGGGAAGCTGTTAATACAGCAGTGCACTTAGTAAATAGAAGTCCCTCAACAACACTAAACTTTGAATGCCATGAAGAAATCTAAACTGGAAGAAAACTAAATCTTGACTACTTCAAAGTGTTTGGTTGCACTACCTATGCACACACAAGAAATAATAAATTAGACCCTAGATCAACTAAGTATGTATTCTTGGGATATCAAGAAGGAACCAAAGGGTACAGATTATGGGATAGGTCGTTTCCTGGTTTTAAAGTGCTAATTACCTAAAAAAAACAGTGTTAATTAGCATAGATGTATTATTTAATGAAAAAGAGTTTCTCTTTGCTAACTCCAACCCTGCAGATAGTGGAGATCTGAAATTTCAGGACAAGGAACACACCACCTCTACAGAGTTTGAGGTGGAGCTACCAGTGCATATCACATCTGAGGAAGCTCAAGAAGATCTACACACAGAAGATACATTGGATACAAGTGCATCTACATAAACTATAGAAAAGCCAGAAGATGAAACAAGTCTCCCTAACTATCAGCTAGCAAGGAATAGGGAAAGGAGAACAAATATAGTAAGGCCAACTAGATTTAATTACTTAGCTGACCTAATATATAATGCTATTGTTGCAGGAATGGAAACGTCATCCTCTGAACCAGAGACATACACTGAAGCAGTCAAGTCCAAAGATTGCAGCAAATGGATGGCAGCCATGGATGAGGAGATGACTTCCTTAAGGAAGAACAAGACGTGGCAGCTAGTCCCAAAGCCAAAAAATCAGAGAATAGTGGACTGCAAATGGATCTACAAGGTAAAGGAAGGTACATCTCAAATTGAACCTCCTAAATTTAAAACTAGATTAGTAGCTAAAAGGTTTACTCAGAGAGGGGTAGATTTCAATAAAAAATTTCTCTCCAGTTATTAAGTTTAAGACAATCAGAATTATGATGGCTTATGTTGCTTTGTATGATTTTGAATTAGAGCAGTTGGATGTGAAAGTGCATTTTTGTATGGTAACTTAGAAGAAACTATTTACATGAAACAACGTGCTGGTTTTATTGGCATGAAACATTCTGAGCATGTTTGTTTGTTAAAAAAATCACTATATGGTTTAAAACAAGCATCGCGTCAGTGGTATAAAAGGTTTGGCACCTTTGTACTAGGGATAGAATTTATTAGAAGCCAACATGATAGTTGTTTGTATTTCGTACAATCTGATGACTGCCCTATTTATCTACTGCTTTATGCAGATGATATGTTACTAATTAGCAAATCTAAGACTAGAATTGATACTCTAAATTCCAAACTCAAATCTGAATTTGATATGAAAGATTTAGGTAGTGCTAAGAAAATTCTAGGTATGGAAATAGAAAGACATAGAAAAGAGAATAGCTTGAAACTGCATCAAACTGGTTACTTAAGAAATTTGATATGTTTGATTACAAATTTGTGAGCATGCCTTTGACTGGACACTTTCGTCTGTCAAAGGAACAAAGTCCCAAAACTCCAAGTGAAACAGTTAAAATAGAAAGTGTTCCTTATGCAAATTTACTTGGATCATTAATGTATATCATGGTTACCACTAGACCAGATTTAACCTTTGCAATATCTTTATTGAGTAGATATAAGTCCAATACTAGCCTAGAACGTTGGTCTGCCCTTAAATGGACAGCAAGATACATTAAAGGGACTTCAAATAAGGGACTGGTTTATACTAACCGAAGCAAAGAGTTAGATCTTACGGGCCAGTTTGGTAGTTTGATGGAAGATGAATTAAAGCAGTAATCATTCAATAATTCACATACATCACCTATTTGGTAGCACAATAAATTTTTCACGGGTCGCAGGATTGCAATCCCGCGACCCGATACTGTAGCTGAATTACTTCAAAAAAGTAATTCGGTCGAGAAAGGCGTGATTGGATTGGGGCAGAGTAATCCTGCCTTTCGTGTTATGTATTTACCCTTACTTTTGGAGTTATTTACGGTCAATGTCATTATATAAATAGGCTAATTCTTTCGCCATTCCCCCAAAATTCATTTCTCTCTCGCCGATAGGCCGAATTAGGTCTTCTAAAACCCGTATCCACCGTAAGCCCGATGAACTCTCCCGCCGGTCTCGCCACTCGCAACCCTTCAATGCTGCCTGATACGCAATTCCTGCAACGGTAAATTTAGTTATTGAAGATAAATCACTTGCTTACACGAAAGAATTTCGTTTTTTTTCTATTCAAATCTACTATTTTCGAATCTAGATTTTATTCGAACAATCCCTTGTACGAAGGTTCATCTAGCTACAACTGGGGTAAGGTTACATTTTTAGTGTTTAGTGTGAGTATTTTACTATTTTCGGCTTAGGTTTTGCGATAATTTCAGATTATTGATGGAATTGATAGGAGTAAGGTAATGTAATCCCAATTATCCGTTTTGATGTGCTTAGGGTTATCTATTTTATGGTATATGAGGTTATGTTATTGTTGAAAATTTCATCACCCCATCATACGTTGGGACTGCCTTTTTTGATGCATTATTATTAAAATTTCTGAATGAAATTTGTGACCTAGCCAATGGATTTGACGAAATTGCATTTGTTGAATCTGTTGCGGGTTTTGTTTTGCCTCTTGATCGGTATAATTCTGTTCCGTTTACAATAAGAATTGGTGCGAAGGGATCGTAAACGAAAGCGTAATTTGGTCCCGAAATACCTTATCTTAGACAAGATAGGTGACCAGAGAGCTTTTTTGACTCGGCTGACCGAAGGAAATAATCTGGATTGTTTCCATAACCTGCGAATGCACAAGTTTGCATTCACCGAACTATGCAGGGTACTGCGTGATGAAGGGGGGGCTCAAACATGACCATTACGTCTCCGTACGTGAAAAAGTAGCAATCTTCCTACGGAATATAGCACATCACCAAAAAAATAGAACCCTACAAACTGACTTTCAGCGCAGTGGCCAGACAATAAGTTGTGTTCCAACAAGTACTAGACACCATCTTACGACTAAAGGACATATTTAGGGTTGAACCAATACCAATAGGTGATGATTGCACGGATGCTCGATGGAGACCATTCAAGGTATGATCTATTGTTTATTTGTTTTAAATCCACCATTGAACTAGTATTACAATTGAATATGCATGTTTTTTCAGGGTTTTCTAGGCACATACATATCGGTCAATGCTCTGAAAGAAGACGAACGTAGGTATAGGACTCGCAAAGGAACACTAGCAACCAATGTGCTAGGTGTTTGTCACACGAAGGGGCGGTTTGTGTATATGCCTGCTGGATTGGAAGGGTCTGTTGCTGACGCCAGAGTTCTACGTGATGCTCTTAGTCGTACAATGGGGCTCAAGGTTCAAAAGGGTAATTTTCAGAACTGTTACATGTATCATACTTTTGGTAAAATTATACACTAATCGTAATCTTCATATTAGTTCAGGATCGTACTACTTGTGTGATGGTGGGTATATGAACTGCGAAGAATTCCTTACACCGTATAGATCTACATGCTACCATCTCAAAGAATGGGATCCTGGTAACAGGCGACCTCAGAACCCCAAAAAGATTTTTAATATGAAGCATGCATCAGCCAGAAATATTATTGAGTGAATATTCGGCATCCTAAAAAATATATTTGTTGCTCTACGTAGTGCAACCTTCTTCCCATTGAAGAAACAGACAAAGATAATTTTGGTTTGCTCTTTAATGCATAATTTTATCATGGAAATAACCACCAATGACCCACTATTGCTTAGCTCCCCATCTGTTGAAGATGCCCCCTCAATGCCTGACATTAATTTTGATTTCATTTGGATGCCATAGTCATCCCCTGAATGGAATGCTAAGCGTGATTCCATGATAGCCGGCCTGTGGGCTAGATATAATTAAACACAATCCAATATGGATTGTTCAATTCACTGATTTCTGTTGTTTCTCTAATTGATTTATGTTATTTGGACATGTGATGTTTGACGTTAGAAACACTCTTGTACTGGTCTATGCAATCTTTGCAGATTTCTTTGGATGCAGCATTGTGTCTCATTTTAAATTATAACTAAATGCAGGTCCAGCATTGTAAAGACTTGTTGGATTTTGTGTGATTATTTAATTATACACGACACGATGTTTTTGGACTCTCGAAGCATCTTAATTTGTTGATTTTGTTGGTTTGCGTTAAGACTTGTTGTATTTAATTATAGACATTTCAAAACACGGGGCGCCTCTGGTGCGGGCCATTTTCTCTGGATGGGTTTGTGAGGAAGCGACGAGAGGGTTTTTGCTGGCTATTCGGTGGGGTTTTGTTCACCAAGGTGGAGGAGGGATATGAAGAGACGAATACGGGGGACTCGAGGTGCCGCCTAAAAAGGTGGGCCACACTTGAGTACCTGGGGGTAAAAAAGACATTTCAACATGAATTGACACCAATCATGCAGTAATCGTTCTTCGACTAGAGGCACCAACAGTGAATAGAAACTAATAACTGCATGATACAATCCTTACACCGTAGGAATGTGTGTTCCAAACATGTGACGAATTGGGATATGCGGCAGTAGTCATTCAGTATTACTTTTACCAGAATTGAAATCCCAAGACTACCAAACTGGCCCTTAACTATTTTATCTATTCTATCTATCCATCTTCTACGTTTTTCTCTTTGAAAGAGATTGATTCCTACTCTCTGTTCTGTGATTTTGATCTGTGGAATTTGTAATAATCTTGAGTGTTACCTAGGGTCGTGTTAGTTTTCTTTTGAAGCATTTTCCCGATCCTGTTTCTGGGAGGTTTGAAGGATTGATGTAAGTCCTTGATTTGTTCTTTTTGTACCGTGTAACTTGGACAAGGTTATTGGTTTGGTGGAGACTACAATCGAGTTTAACTCCCTCACCGAAGGCTCAAATTGGACATCGCCAACGAACTTTGGGGCTTCGAAAAATTTGCTCAAGAATCCAAGCTTAGGGGCTTCGGATTTCGAGAAAAACAAGTCTCAAAGGGATCGAGTGGTTAGAGACTTAAATCCTAGGATTCTGGTGAGGATTTTTTAATTTCTCACCGTTTCTTGGTTTCTTGAGAAATCTGTGGATAATTGCTGTGAAATTCTGAATTATTATTGTCTCTGATTCTAAAATTTCCTGAGTTCTATGGGTAGTAATAATCTATGAGATGTTTAGCCTAATTCATGTCAGTTTTATTGAAAATTGTTGAAATTGAGCTGAGATTGTTGGTAACTGGTTTAGTTGAAAGTCAGTGTATCATCTTGACTAGAGTTACTTGTTGTAAGTGTTGAGTTGTACCCATATACTTGTTCTGCTGATTTATTGTGATACACCTTGTGTGTTTGATTTTGTACCTTGTGTAAGATCTCCGAAAGCTATACTACGTATCATGATGCAAAATTTGTGTGAAAGCGCAAACATAGTGTGTGTTGAGTATATATATCAACAATTTCAGAGATCCTTTGATCACGGATCTTTGCTAATTTATACAACTTGATAGTACAATGGAGAAGAAATTTTTGTATCTCTTGTAGAATCACTAATTCATGCAAAAAAGCTCCTTCCGTTGAGGTGTTCAAGTGTCCACCCTCTATAGTAGTCCACACAACCACTTCCCTTGAGGTTTATACACCCTCTTGTAAAATCACTAATTTGTGCAAGAAAGCTCCTTCCGTTGAGGTGTTCAAGTGTCCACCATCTAGAGTAGTCCACACAACCACTTTGCTTGAGGTTTATACACCCTAAGTGTATAACTTATATGTGTATCAAATAATGCTAGCTCCAACATTTAAGCCTTAGAAAAGAGAAGAAAACTTGTTTTTTGCCCAAAAATTCCAAGTCTTTCTCATGTAGAGAATGCAACAAGGATATAGGACTTCTTAACAATTTTACCAAGGACTTAAAGCTCGACCAACTCCATATATCTGTGAGATGATTAAGGTATTTATATAGGTGGTCATGAGTCTAAAATGTCAACACATGTTGTAGCTAAAAACTAGCATTTAACCTTAGCTTTACAAGTGTTACAACAATTGACACTTCATGCTTATATGTCATGTTGTTGTAAATACTTCTCCATGAGGTTTCTATACACCTCTACAAATGTAAGGTCGT
>JAOWBN010007490.1:0-11119 GCA_028565015.1 Pinguicula moranensis | reverse complement strand
AATCCAGCACGATCAGTCACTACGTGCTGGGATGCTTCTGAGTCAAATCCATTTAGAAAATGTATTAGCAACTAATGCATAGTTGCTATGGAAGTACCGAGAGTGAAAGGTACCTCATTTGACTCGAAACGGATCCGAGAGAAATGTCATCTCTTTCCATAATTATAACACTTCAGACGTTCTATAAGCTTTTGGCCGTATGCCCCGGGAGGTTGTTTGATTACTTTCTTTTTCATCTTCTTGGCAGGTTTCTGAGGTATTATTGCTGACTTACCAGACTTCTTGCTACTCTTAGAGTTTTCCCCTTGAGCAGAAGAAATCTTGGCGGCGTGAACGGAAGCTCGCAAGCTTTCGTCCTCAAGCTCATCAAGGTGCTTAACTAAATCAGTGAATGTCTTATTAACTATGTCATATGACATCAAAATTCTAGAAGAAATCCATAGTCTGTCTTCCAGATCATCAAACGAACGTATCTCATTGATGACCCCTTTGACCTCAGAAATTTTGATACTGCCTATATTGAGTCGATGCAATAGGTGATTTGCATTGCGTAGTTTGGTTTTGCATCTTAGCACATCTGTCGTGTCTAGGAGATACTGAATCTGCCTGGACCAAATGTCATAGTTCAATCCAGGGAACATATCACTGGAAGAGATTTCGTTGATCAGTCTAGGGGGTGTCATATTCCTACACGTACATTTTAAGGACATAATGTACAATTTTGATATTAGATTTTTCTTAGAAAATTTAAATTATATATTACGTTCGAAAATTTTGCTAAGCTCATAATCATCATGCTCTATATAATCAAAAATCCTTCAAAAAAACTAATTTCCATCGAGCAAAAATACAGTAACATATACAAGCCAAAACATAATTGGCCACTTGGGTTTTTTTGCTGTATAGCATTTTTAATATAATTCCGGTATACCTTTTAATTTGTTCTTGCCAAACGAATTGGCACAAATTAAATTGTTAACGAATAACAATTTTCATTTTCTTTTAATATACAATTAAAAGAAAATCTTCGATATTTCAAAAGTACTGACTTAGTACAAATGTAATCCTTAATCGATTCAGTATGTACCCAGGTAGGATTCTTGTACTAAATTTCTGGGAAATCACTGCCTAGACAGTACTACCATTCCTCGTAAAGAATCCAGATATCTGATGGAGTTACAACTCACTTAACAACCAGCCCTAGACAATCCCTCTCAAGCATGATTAACGCGGATCTCTTTTAAAATTCGGTATAATTATGACAATCTGGGATTTCGATTATCATGGAGTTAATAATTTTCCTTATTAATTTTATTAGTTCGAAACATATTCTCTAATAAAATTAATTCATAATTCACGTAATAAATATAAGAATGCTTTTGGAATTAAATTGCACGCAGCAAATAAAAATAATTTTTATGGATGCTACAAATTAAATTGCACTAACCAAATAATTTTAATTCTTAATTATGCATACTAAGAATAGAAATTTAATTGCACAAAATAAATAAATAATTTCTAATTCATGCCTAATTAAATACATTTAACACATGAATGTTTATTTGGGCCTCTCTTTTAATTTTAACAAATAAAACATTATTCTTGCCCAAAACCTTAGGAAAATCAAACCCAATTTATTTTCTTAGGACTTAATTGGGTCAATTTTGCCAATTAAATGGCCTAGCCCAAAAAATAATCGGCCCAATCTTTTTTTTAATGTGTTCGTCGAATGGGCTGCATTTTATGAGTTTACGCGGCCCAAAACTTCATAAACAAAATAGGCCCTTTTTTTTAAATGTCTAATGGGCCGCATTAAACGCGACCCAAAAATTCATAAAATATATGGCCCATTTTATTTGATAAGCCCAGTCCAATTCAATACGCTATAAAAGGCTGAAAATTTCAGCTAGGTTTCATTTGAAACCATTTAGGCCGAGAGAGAAATTCTCTCTCGCCGGGTGTCTCTTCTCTTCCGCCTTTTGCCTACTCAACGGCCGCCGCAGCGACTCGTTCGCCGTTCAAACTGTGGCGTTGTCGTAGTCAGCGCCATCGCCACCGTAGTCAGTGCCATTGCTGCCGTAGTCAGCCCGTATGATTAGGTAATCCTCATGTTCTTCGCCCCGTTTTTCTCTTCCAGTACAAAGTCTGGCCAGATCTTCCGTTTACACCGAAAATCCGTCGTGATTCGACGGACTCGGATGTGGTGCGTGACTTACACGCATCGCCCTGAAGTGATATATTTTGTCCAGATCTGGTCTTTACGGCCCGGATCCGACGCAAATGCGCCGATCCGACAGATCTGTAAAACACGCGCCCGTCAGATCTGACAGCGCGTCACGCGCACAAAACGCGCCGTTACGGCGCAGCGCATGAAGAGTACGTGCCTCACACACCGGCGCGTGACAGTCACGCGTTTTCGTGAGCGACGGTCGGCGGTGTTGGCAGCAGCGAACAGTGGCTTCCGGGACTTTTCCAGCGTCTCAGAAATCGATTACAAAAATTGATATAAAATACCGAAAATTAAAACAAGAATCAGAATTATAACGGATTAACTATAATCGAACAAATCGACTATAATCCGAACCGGAACTTGCTCTGATACCACTATAATTCAAACCTTAGAACAGATCTAATAACTGAATATGGCGGTAACAAATATAGTAAATGTTACCTGTTGTGGAAGCGTGATAACTGGATCGAGTATCCAAAACGAGGCTACCAGAGTCTCGTTAAATTCCCACAAATCAAGTCTTAGCCTCTCGGGTGGCTAGGCAGACAGAGAAAATCGTATAGTCGTTTATTTCCATTATTTTCAAATGAATAGGCACGTGGCCTATTTATAGGCGTGGAAAACATTTGGTAATAAATACAAATAGTACTCAAATAGTACTTTTACTATTTAGGCATAAATTTGTCTATTGGTTGGCAAACGTGCCAACCAACCTTCCTTTGTTTTCCAACAGCACTTACTACCATTCATTGTTTTTATCTGACCGACTGTCTATTACCGAGTAGTTGCAGATATGGGATTGTCTTTCACGGAGCTTTTCAGTCGGCTCTTTGCCAAGAAAGAAATATGTGTATACTGATGGCGGGTCTTGAACTTGATGTGGCGGGAAAGACAACTGTTCTATACAAGCTCAAACTTGGAGAAATTGTTACCACTATTCCAACAATTGGCAAGTTTTTTGCTATGTCTTCATTATGCTTTTCACCCCTACAGATGATGTAAGAGAAGTTTTTTCTTGTGTGTATGTTCGTACCGTGTCACATGCTTACCCAATACAGCATGAGTCGGTGCTTATGGGCAGGGTGTATAATGCCCCACCATACCGCTACCCCTACTTATTATGGTTGCCTCTTTAGTCCATAATATTATGCTTTTCACCCCTACTTATTTTGGTTGTACATCTTATTATAGACTAAAGAGGCAGCCATAATAAGTAGGGGTAGCGGTATGGTGGGGCATTACACACCCTGGCACCCTGCCCATAAGCACCGACTCATGCTGTATCGGGTAAGCATGTGACACGGTACGAATATACACACAAGAAAAAACTACCCTTACATCTGTATAGGGGTAAAAAGCATAATGAAAGACATAGCAAAAAACTAAGGGTGGTCAATTCCCAATCCCGATTATCGTACTGACTTTGATCGGGAATGATGATACCAAATACTAGAGATAGACAAATAGGCTCGGCCCATTGCCACCCGCCAAAAAGGAAAGCGAGTCAGGTTCACCCGTTTCTAAACGGGTGGCGTCAAGGTAATTTTTTGAAAAAGAAAGGGCTGGACTGCTCGTTTTCTTGGAAGATAGGGCACGGGCTCAAATTTTGAGCCCGCGAGTTTGGCCCACCACCCATTTTTTATTAAAAAAATAATAAAAATAATTATAGTATTAAAAATTAAAAAGAAAATGAGCGAGCCTGGCGGGCCCTAAACCCTAAACGGGCAGAATGTGCTGATAAATAGCCCAAATTACCGAACTTTGGTTTGGTATTTTATCGAAAAATAGGTAAGATTTTTTTATATTTATTTTTTTTTAATTTAGTTTAAAAAAATGGTAATATTTTGACTGTAAATTAGTTATTACTAATAAAAAAACTTGTTTTAAGTACACAATGATAACAACGACAAGTCCAACCAAAATCCAAGTCTAACCATAAAAAGTAAAGACAAAAACAAGTAAAACGGTAGTTGATAATAATTTCCAACCAAACCAACAATGTCTAACAAAAAATGTCCAACTTCAACCAAAAATAAGTCAATTCAACTATAAGAATATAATCTTCATCCCAAATATGTATGTTGTCGATCCCCTCAAGAATATTTTGTGGATTTGTTTTCATCTCTGCATAAATAAAATAACATATGTATTTAAAGAGTAAACAATTGAGTATGATAATACGTAAATAGATTTAAATTAAAATATATCACTTGTATCAAGTCGATAAGTCTCTGGGTCCTCTGTCCAATCAAAATGAAAGAATATTTCAGTGTCTTCATTCAACCAATTTTTGGCACAAAATAGACCTTTAGCCGTCTTGGGGGCTAATGAACTTCTGAAGAGACTAAGAACCCAACCACCTATGCCAAAAACAAATTATGAAGGTACGGTTGTGATTGGAATCGTTGTAACATCTCGTGTAATTATAGCAAACACGGGATGGTTGGCTTCGTTCACATTCTACCATTCTAAAATGATGTATGAAGTTGTAGAGGGCTCGAGTCCTTTACTGAGGTACCTCTCCAACTCAGCTGTTTGTTGAATTGCGTATTTCAGATCAAATTTTCCCAAGCATCAAATTCTGGATCATCCCTTGAACTACTGTCGCCTCATGTTAGCCGGTTGAAGAATCACCATATAAGAAATTGTACTCGTCAAAAAAAATTCTTGCCATTTTTCTAGCCAACGCAATGGCTTTGGTACTGTCATCAACGCTTATAATCTTGGGCAACCAAAATTCAAACCAGGTAATCTTACACTTTATTCAAGAATAGTTGCAATAAATAAAACATGTTCATAATCAAAACATGTCAACCTATGCATACGGAAAAGTAATAACAACATTAAATAAGGTAAGGTGATAACAGTGCCTATTTAGCCTAAGTGTTGAGTCATCCTCATTTAATTTTTTCCAATACTTAGCATATTTTTTGTGCATTCTCGTTGTCATCCCACTAAAAAAACTCATCAGGGCTCTTCCTTAAAGTATCTAATTGGCTCTTCAAATGGTACATCTTCTTGAAAAAGAGGTGTGCGGTGCAGATCTTGGAGGCAGAGAACGTCAATGTCTTCATAAAATACTTTCAAGAAACTGATAAATATTCTGATATGATCCCAGTTGTAATTTGTAGGCATCCACAACCATGTTCCGTCTCCTCTACACTTCGTCAAATACCCCAGTAAGTCTCCTCTAACAAAAGCATCTTCTCAAAGGCAACCCGATGCTTATCCATAGGTTGCAACATGGTATAGGTTGAATTCCATTTAGTGCATACATCGATCTACAAAAAAACCTTTTCTGTCAAGCCTTTGATTTCTACATACTTCTTGAATCTATCTTCCCGCTGAGAGGAAGATTTGACATATTTGACCATCATTCTCATTTTAATAACCGATGTATCGAGCTCTTTTAGTCCATCTTGAACAAACAAGTTTAGGATGTGTGCAGTGCACCTCATGTACAAGTTTTGGTGTTGCAAAAAAACTCCACCTACAATATCACCAAACTTTGGGACCTGCATATCCCTCAGATCATCCAAGCATATTGTATTGGCAGATGCATTATCGACAGTAATGGTTAAAATCTTATCAATACCCAATTCGCTCAATACGTTGTCAAGCACTAGCGTAAGGGACCTATCTGTATGGTTGAAAATCTTTCGAAACCCAATCATTCTCTTGTGTAACTGTCATCTAGTCCAAAATAAGTGAATGTTATATCCATTAATTAGTCCTGGTCATTAAATTTTAAGTGTCGATTATGAGCATAACGGACACTGAATTAAACAAAGTTTGATTATGATTATCATAACCAAACCAAATAATCAAAATTTTGTGATTATTTGATTAACCGAATAATCGAATTTTTTTTTTTACTTTATGAAAAATTATATACTTAACTAGTGAAACAATATAAACATAGCATGCATAATTCAATTGGTAGAGTCTAAAGCTGAGGATTTAAAGGTTGCGTGTTCGATCTTCGCTCACCTCTAGAAAGCAAGATTCGAATGTGGGTTGGCAAGTTTACAAGGCTGCCTCTTTAATCACTGAGACAGTTGACGTCATTAATAAATATAACAAATTATTATATATATAAACAAAAATTAATTTTTAATTATAACCATAACCGATTCATTATAACCAAAAATTCATTATAATTGAAAACCGATCCAAAATATTTCAATTATGATTATCCATAATCAAATAACCAAAAAAATTTAATTAACAATTAATTTTCGATTATCCAAATAATCGACGATTTTATTTGCTCAACCCTAGAATTCATCGATTCAACGTACTTGGAAGCTATACAATTCAGTACAGGCAAGCATATATTCAATTACACTTAGAAGGTTGCAACTTGGAAGCTAAGCCATAATAAAGCATGTTAAGTAAAGTACCAAAAATACCCTTAAAATAATCTGTGAATTTACTGTTTTGCCCTTATTTTTTGTCGAATGTGTGAAATTACTAATATACCCTTGTTTATATATGTAATTGTCAAATTACCCCGATTGATTGTGAATTTACATAATTGTCATTACTATGATCTTGACCATTAATTTTTTTTGATCGTGTGGCTGTCATTTGTTGGAGTTTAAAAGTGAAATGTAATCTTGTCCATTGATCTGAAATTTGATCTAACTGTATAAATGAAAAGCTTTCTTTGGAAGTTTTATCAATTCATCTCGGTCGTCAATCTGTAAACTCATCCAACGATTCTAAAAAAAGCTTCCTCGAGAAGCTGAAGTTGAGGAGTCGTGACCGTTAGATGGTCTGACAAAATCTAATGATTGATAATCAGTGAAAACACTTTAATCCAATGGTACTGATTTTTCTTATGTTCGATGAGTTTAAGACCATTGATTTGAAGCAATCTGACAGACAAGATTACACGATACACGAGGTATATATGGATCATCACCAAAAAATGCATCATTCAACACAATTAATTTCTCTCTCTCTGCATTTTATCTTTCTCGAGTTTCTCTCTTTCTTTCAATATTTAGCTGGTAAATCTTTTGCTTTCCAAAGGATTTAGAGGTGTTTTGCTAGTTTCAATCGGTGGAATTGCCTTATCTCAGGGAGATCTACATTTTCGGATCAATTTAGAGGCGGTTCAAAAATTTACTACTACCATTTTCGACCTATTTCATCTTGTGGCATTTGTGAAGTTTCTATTTTGTTACTCTTTAATCTTTTAGTTGCATGTTAGGTAGATCTATTGTTTTTATTGCATGTTTTCTTACAGTTTTTTCGAACTACTATATCTTGTAAATCTGTAAATTCTTGAGATATTCTAAAACCTACAGGAGAATGCAATTCCAAAGCTTAACGTGGATTAGTTGGATCTAAGGAGATGGTAAACCACGGGCATTAAATCTGTGTTTTCTTTAATTTTTCAAAGTTATTTCATAATGTTTTTATCCAAACTTTACTAACAATTTATTGAGAATCTTGCAAAAATCGGCCACAAATTCCCAACAATGATGCGGTGAGAGTGGAATGAGGTCGGATCTGCAGGTTCTCAGTAAAGATCCAAGCAAGGGGTTAACCTTGCACCAATCGTTGTAGCGAAAGCTAGAATAGGTATATTTCTTCTCCTTTGAACACATTATATTCTTTGAGCGGTTTACTTTAGAGGCTTGTAGCCACTTAGTATTGGAACGTTGTTGTTGATTGGAGGCTTGTAGCCAAATAGGTTGGAACGTTGTTACTGATATAATATTTTTGGGATATACTTGCTTATTCTGTGAATATTTTGCACATGTCTAAGATGTCTACTAGGCTTGAATTACCAATGTTTGATGGGAAATGAGATTTTAATAGTTGGTCTAAGGCTTTTGCTACTCATGGGGGCAACCCCAAAAGAAACAAAAGGCCTAGCAAACCAGCAAAGAAGGCTCAGAAACCGCGCCAACGTAAAGCAATAACCAAACAGCCAAAGGGAAAACCCCGCAAGAACTTAGCGCGTGTGAAGTGCTACAACTGCGGCAGGAAAGATCACTTTTCTCGGGACTGCCCCGAACCGCCAAAGGTACTTTCTGACCCTTATGACCCCCATTTGTATGTCTGCTCTCATGCATTCGTTGCTAATCCCTTTCCTAAATGAATTGTGATTCAGGAGCGAGCCAACACGTAGTCAACGACCGTGATGGGTTCGTCGAGTTTCATCGATGTGTCGCTGGAATACGAAGCATTACAATGGGGAACGGCAGTCATGGTCATTGGCATTGGCACCTACCAACTCCGGCTTCGTACCGGAAATACACTGCTGTTACACAACACCATCTATTTGCCGGGTGTTCGTTGTAGTTTAATTTCAGTTATTACTATGATACACTTGGGTTTTTCATTCCATTTCAGTCATCGAGACCTTAAAATACTTTACGGAGATGATTTGTTTGGATCTGGATCTTACAAACATGATTTTTGTGTTCTTGATGTGATTTATTTACTGCTAATATTGATTCAACAGTTGCACTTATTTCCAATACCGATATCCCTTCAGAATCGACTAAGTGGCATGCTAGACTTGGTCACATTGGCCAATATCGGTAGAATAGGCTAGCTAAGTGTGGTCTGCTCAACCAACTCACAACGGTTAAGTTGCCCTTGTGTGAACCTTGCTTAACTGGCAAGGCTAACAACAAACCATTTGGTCAAGCATGCCGAGCATCTCAACCTCTAGATTTAATTCATTCTGACACATGCGGACCCCTAAGCATAAAAGCACGCAACGGGGCTTCTTATTTCATCACCTTCATTGATGACTTCTCGTGCTTTGGGCGCATATATTTATTGTCTCACCGTTACGAAGCACTTGATACGTTCAAGAGATTCGTAACCGAAGTCAAGACCCAATTGGGCCGACGAGTCAAGGCTCTTCGAACCGACAGAGGTCGTGAATACCTGTCGGATTTGTTCCAAGGGTTCTATGATGCAAAATTGTAAGGAAACTTACTATTCCTTACACCCCACAACAAAACGGTGTTGCAGAGAGAAGGAACCGTACCTTTCTTGACATGGTTCGATCCATAATGTCGCAAGCCAACCTGTCAATTAACTTTGGGGGAGATGCATTGCTTACGGCAACTTACATCCGCAATCGTGTACCAAGCAATAGTGTTCCAACCACTCCATATGAGTTATGGAATGGTCGCAAGCCCATCTTGGACCATTTACAACCATGGGGTTCGGTAGGCTACGTGCACAATCCGACCTATCAACATGGCAAACTTGGTCCACGAGCAACCAAGAAGGTGTTTATTCGTTACCCCGAATACTCAAAAGGGTATGTGATGTTCGGTGAACACCCAAATGGGGGCATGTCCAAAATGGATAACCAAAATCTCGAATTTCTAGAGAATCAATTTCCAACTATCGGCGATATCAAACAGGATAGCCCTCTGTATGAGTTACCTGAGGACCATTTACCGACTCCAGGTGTGGGGGAGAGTATGTTTCACCATTCCACCCAGAGTAGTATAATTCCACTCATTCCAGATGAGACCTTGCCAAACATGGGCCTACATGAACGAGAGGTAAGTCCTCTACCATTAAGTCCCAACGAGGATCAACAAGGGATAGAGGTAAGTCCTCAACATCCAATGCCTAGGCACGAGATCAGTTCTCAAAACCAAGGCCATGACGATATGATTACAAGCCACACGAACCAATTGGTCAGCAGGAGCAATGCTACTAATATCGTCAACCCCACGAGCCAAGGGGAAAGTGGGAGTCAATCATTGTTAAGGCAAGAGGAACATCCTGCTCCTCAAAGGAGTGAACGCGAAAGAATTCCTCAACAATATTTTCAGATCAAGGAAAACGTATTCTTCTGCGCTCCTTTAGAAATTGAAGAGCCCACATCTTACAATGAGGCGATGGACTAAGCCGATAAAGAAAATTGGCTAAGTGCCATGAAGGAAAAGATTATCTCAATGCACACGAATGAGGTTTGGGAACTTGTTGATCCACCACGACGCCGAAAACCAATTGGATGCAAATGGTATTCAAGGTTAAGCACGGCGCTGATTGATCAATCAATAAGTTCAAAGCCCGACTAGTGGCGAAAAGCTGTACCCAAATCGAGGGTATAGAATATGAAGAGATATTTTCTCCTTTGGTGAGAATTGTCTCAATTCGCATACTTCTAGCCTTGGTCGTCCATTTGGATCTCAAACTATTCCAAATGGACGTAAATGCTTCCTTCCTCAATGGAAAACTTGAGGAAGAGATCTATATGGATAAACCTGCTGGGTTCGTCTCAGTAGAACAAGGTGACAAAGTGTGTTGCCTTAAAAGATCCATCTACGGTCTAAAACAGTCATCCAGACTATGCTACTTCCGCTTTCATGAAGCCAGTACTTCGTACGGTTTCATCATGATAGACGAAGACCATTGTGTATATGTCTCGAAAACAAAGAAAGGGATCATGTTCCTTTCCCTATATGTCGATGACATATTACTGGCTGAAAACAATATGGAGTCGATCAACACCGTTAAACAATGGTTATCCTCTGTCTTCGAGATGAAGGACATTTGTAAAGCTAGGTTCATCCTAGGAGTTGAGATATGCAGAAATCATCCTAAGAGAATATTGGGCCTGTCCCAACGAGCATACATCAATAAAATCTTAGAGCGATTCAGGATGCATTACTCTAAGGCCGTTGATACACCAGTTGAAAAATGTCTGGCACTAAGCCTCGATCAAGGCCCCAAAACGGATAAAGAAAAAAGAGAAAATGAGCATTGCCCCCTATGCAAGTGCTATAGGTAGCCTGATGTACGTCATGTTATGTACGCAGCCGGACATCTGCTATGCAGTTGGTTTGGTGAGTCGTTACCAAAGCAACCCTGGATCTGCTCACTGGCAGGCAGTCA
>JAOWBN010007479.1:0-11120 GCA_028565015.1 Pinguicula moranensis | reverse complement strand
TATTATTGATACACTTGATTGGGGTGAACCTTTTGAAATCATGTGTGATGCAAGTGACTATGCAGTGGGAGCAGTTCCTGGCCAGAGAAGAAGAAAAGTTTTCAGCATAATTTACTACGCAAGTAAAACATTGAATGCAACTGAAATCAATTATGCCACAACAGAAAAGGAGATGTTAGCCGTGGTGTTTGCATTTGATAAATTCATTTTGAGAAGTTAAGTAGTAGTGTATACTGATCATTCAACCATTAAATATCTTATTAACGATGTATTATTGGGTTTATACGCACGCATATGTTGTTTGGTAGCCAATGTTTTTCGCGGGTTGAAGGATGTAATCCCGCGACCTGGTACTGTAGCATGATTGTCGCCACTTTTTAATTCGGTTAAAAATGAATGGATTAAAATTGGGCAGAGTAATCCCGGTACAGACATATCTTATGCCCTTACAACCTCCATTAATTACATCAAAATGCCATTGTCTCTTCCACCTCTTCGTGAATGGATTACAGTTGTATCTTTCCGACAAATTTCACCTACAAGTTTCATTCGTCTCTTCCACCTCTTCGTGAGTCTGCTTCTCACCGACAAAATCTCCGACCTAAACACTAACTATTTCTACTGAATCCTGATGTTGATATGTTGATGATTTTCCTCTGGGTTTACTTCTTGTTCCACCATTTTTCCTGAGAAAATTGATGGTATCTGTTCTTGCGTTGTTCTCTTGGATTATGATTTGGGTTTGCAAAAATATTCTTGATTTTCAAGGTTAATGTGTTTCTTTGATTTTTTTCCGGAATTTTCGGATGGGATAGAAAACTGATGAGTTGGGGCTAGGGTTCTTGAAAAATTGAGATGGTAAACACATTCAACTATATTTATGTGATGCAATTTTTGTGTTGTGGTTTCGATTATTGAGTTTGTTCACATCAGTGTACAGCAGACGAATAGAATGTATAGCCTGGACAAAGTTGGAATTCAGTTACGAGAAAATTCTCAAATATTCCAAAGAGTTTTGGTTCAATGGTAATATTGTCCAGGACAAAGAGTTGGGAAAAGTTATACAGTTGCAAGGCGATCAACGCAAGACTGGGATTGTCAAGAAAGATTATATCAAGATTCATGTACCCACTACTATCTTATCAAAATACTGGAATGCTTTGAACAGATTTTCCTCCCTCTGTGTTTGTGTATTGTAGCAGTGTTGAACTCGATGTAGTCTATGGTCCCATTTCCATCCACACAATCTTGTACTTTTAAAGGTGAAATTCGATGAAGAGTTGTTATTTCTATGTTGTTTGAATTGGGTATTTGATTTCTCCAAAGTACTGACATTCTGATTTGTGAACTGCTAAGTTCATATTTGCAAGTGGCTTTCGTCTATATAAGGGAAGAGAAGGGTAAAATGGACATTTAACATGTAATTGATGATGTGGACTGATTAGACATTAATTTTGCATTACCAAACGGTATACAACTTTAGACGCAATCTCAACACCATGAAAAGGTGTGTACCAAACAACTGAATGATTCAGCAATCCAACAGGAAGGGCAACATAATACTTTTAGGCGGATTAAATTCGTACGGCTACCAAACTGGCCCTATAAATATTGTTCAAATCAAGTAATTCGCAGATGTGTTCCAGAAGAAGAAATGTAGTCTATTTTAACTCATTGCCATACACTGGAACGTGGAGGACACTTTGGAGGAAAGAGGACTACAACTAAGGTACTACAGTGTGGATTCTACTGGCCTACACTATTCAGAGATGCACATGAGTTTGTCACTAAATGTGATTGATGTCAAAAAAATGGGACAAATCTCAAAGAGGAATGAAATACCTTAGCAAAATATGTTGGAAGTTGAGATCTTCAATGTGTGGGGACTTGATTTCGATCATTTACCCTATCTATGGGGCAAAAGGATATATTTGTTGCAGCGGTATTATGTCTCAAAATGGGTTGAGGCAATAGTCACACTCTCAAGTGATGCCGCAGTAATGCTACGATTTCTGGGCAAACATATCTTTTCAAGATTTAGTACACCTAGATGCATTGTGAGTGATGGAGGAGCACACTTCTACAACAAAATCTTTGAAGCATTGTTGAGAAAATACGGAGTTTGACATCGTACCTCTTTGGCATATCACCATCAGTATAATAACCAAGTTGAAGTATCAAACAGAGAGATAAAAGCAATCTTAGAAAAAATAGTGAGCACTTCCCAAGAAGATTGGACATTAAGACTTGACGATGCACTGTGGGCCTATAGAACTGCCTACAAAATGCTCATTGGCATGTCTCCATATCGTCTAGTCTATGGAAAAGCTTGTAACCTACCTGTGGAGTTGGAACATAAAGCCTATTGGGCCATGCATTACCTGAATTATAACATGAAGGCAGCAGGAGAGAAGAGGTTATTGCAATTGAATGAATTGGATGAGCTGAGGAATGATGCATATGAGAATGCCAAAATATATATCGAAAAAACAAAGGCATGGCATGATAAATACATACTCAGGCGCCATTTTCACCCTAGACAAAAGGTACTCTTGTTCAACTTCGGACTTAATTTTTTTTCAGGAAAATTGAAATTCAAATGGTCTGGACCCTTTGAGATCTCAAGTGTTTCAATCTAGAGCAATAAAGATTGTCCATTCAGATAAAGACACCTTCAAAGTTAATGGACAACGGTTGAAACCAAATGAGGTAGGTTGCAGGCTAAATGCCTCTACTCACTGAAGCAATTTCCGAATGTCCAGCCAAAGACAATAAGGAAGTGCTGCTTGGGAGGCAAACCAAGATCTATTGTTTTGCACCACTCATGGATGTACCCTTATCCTCTTTACTTAACTCAATTAACATTATGTTAGTAATGTGCTATGTTTGGGGAAGGGCAGTTATAAATTTCCAGTGGCAGTTATTTGTATATATGTTACTTAAAAATGTGAATTAATGTTATTTACGTTTTGATTAATCATCATAGGCTACCTTCTATTGGGATATTTTACAGGGTGATTTAAAAAAACACAACCACCAGAAGATCAAATTGTAATTATCATGGATCAGGAACTATGAGGAGAAGATCCAATTTCTCTTTCAATGTACATGATCACTACGTCCAGTTCATGCACATTTGCCATCCTGGGCAGTTAATTTTTCTTTACCCACATCTGGCCCAATAAAGATAAAGCAATGGCCACAGATTAAAATGAAATCCCACTCAGGTCCCGGTATAAAAAAATGGCAGTTGTCCCGATTGAGCTGCAACTCAAGTTCCATTAATGACTAACCCTAAACGACAATACCCTCTTGGCTACACCGTGCAGTTTGTGATGCTTCATTATCCGGGATCCGTCGGAGTGCAAGTTTTCTACGGTACTTTACAGTAAGTAACAGCTCACCCAAACTCATTTCTCTATTATTTTTTGAGTTTAGAAGCTTACCAAATTGGGTGTAAATGAGAAGTTTGTGAACACTATTGCTAAAGATATTCATGATGCTACTATGGATGTGTTGGATGTAATTCGAGAAAGGGGTTTTGCATCACATGCCCACCATAAGGAAAGTTGTTAAAGACCGCTATTGGAATCAGTTCCTTAGAACCACATCTGTGTATGCACCAAATTCGATGAGGTAATTTTATGCGAACCTAGCTGTCATGAATGATTCAAAAGTTTATGTTCGAGGGATTTGAGTATCGTTTAGTCCAGCAAAGATAAACCAGGTTCGTAATCTTGTGTGCCTAAGTGGAGATGAGTTCTTAAAGTTCAATGGAGGATACCCAGATCTGGCTGAGTACCTGTGTCCTCAAAAATGTCCACTAGAACAAAATCAATTGAGTTGGGGATGAACAAATTAGATTGTTGTGCCACTGTTCTTATGTTGCACTTATTCATATACTAGAATGATGCCAACAACCAACACAAGGGACATTAAGTTGAAATGACTGCTGCTTATCTATGCGATTAAAACTGGCCAAAGCATAGATGTGGGGAAAGTCATCTACAAAGACATTATGGAGAAGACTGCCTTGGAGAAGCGACCCAACTCACTGCATTTCCCCTCATTGATAACCATCATGTGTTTGAAGGCTGGGGTAGCTTTGGCTAAAGACGAGAAGCTACCACCTCTAGGTCCGAAGGTAAAGCCAAATTGGCAGCTACCACCTCTAGGTCCGAAGGTAAAGCCAAATTGGCAGCTCTTCTCCCTCCTCTGCAGGTGCCAACTCCATGCCATAAGCTCAAGAAACATGCACTAGCAATGCCTCCAGCAGTTGTTGCTCCGAACCGGATCAATGGGAGACCTTTGTGGAGCATTCTTATCATTGCATATCTGTAGTATATAGAAACTTGGTGTTGATGTCTTCCATGAAGTGGGTACAATACCCAGTCATCCAACTACCACATCAACTGACCTTTGCTCTAACTGCACCATCAAATGAGGCAGCCACTGAGACTTGAGATGAAGATGAAGATGAAGATGACAATGAAGAAGATGATGATGATGATGACGATGGAGCACACACCTACAACTTGGTGGGATCAGATTCTGAATGAAGCATGGTTTTGTCTACCTTCATTGGAGTATTGCTTGAACTCCTAATCTCTTTATCCATTGGGGGCAGTGAAAGTTAAGTTTGGGGATGATGGAATTGAATGTTGATCTGGTGAACTGTTTATTTACTTGCTGAACTTTGAACTTATTTGCTCTACTACTGATCTTTTGCATTGAAATTATATGTTTTGGATTATATGCATGCTTCTGCCTACGTAGTTATTCTTCCATATGCTTTTCATTTGCTTTTACGATCGGCACCATACTAAAAGAAAAAAGAAGAGAAAAGAGAACAACAACGTCAAATGCATAAGAGAAATCAGCCAAGGACAGAACTTGGGGAGAAATTTAAAAAAAAAATGTTTTATTTTGGGGAAGGTACCCGACTTTAGGTTAAGATCAATAGAAAAATTCAAACATTTTCTTTGGTTAAAAGTAACCCCTTTGAGACTAAACCAAGATTGGGACAAGTGATGAATCGGAAAAACCAAAAGCCAAAAAAAAGATAAAATAAAGTATATTCTGTATTTCAAAGGGTACCTGAGTAATTGTTCTATAACATTCAAGGATAGAGGTAGATACCCCATCCTCAGAGAAGAGAAGAGCAATTTGATGTACATAGTACTCTTGTATTGTCATTTACTAAATACTCTTGAGTCCAATGTTTGACTCCAATGAAAAGAATATATATTGGTTTATAAAATAATGTTTATCCCAATCACTAATCGTTTTGGCATGGCAAAAAGACAGGGAGATGAAAAATAAACTGAACAAAAGTTGGGAGAAAAAATCGACGAGTCTAACTCTGAAGAAGGGACCTAACCTGAAAGTGAGAAAACATCCACAGTTCTGACCGAGGTTGACTTTTCTATGTATGAAGTAACTCTAAAGTTGGTAACGACTATAAGCAGAAGAAGTTGCATGATTCGGAATTAGGTATCCACTTTTACACACACATCCTCATTGAGCATTTTTTTTATTTTGATATGTTTGCTTGAGGACAAGCAATGATTCAAGTTTGGGGATGTTGATGAGCCGAATTTATACGTACTAAATGCAGATTATTTGAGTCTAATTTGGCTCAATAATGATGATGGAACAAACCTTTTATACATGTTATTTTTCCTTTCTGCAGACACAAGCCATGTATTACTCTTTGAGAGAATAATGAAGAGAAACAACTCCAAAAGCAGAGGTTTTTTCCTAATTATTTAAGATGTGACACCAATTCATGATTCCATGAATAGCAAGGTGACATGTCACGCCACACTTGGTAGGCAGACAAATGTACCCTTTCACTGTTCTGGAAACATTCACGGAAAGTCACTGAAATGGTATAAAAGGCAGAACCAACACTAAGAAGAGAAGCAAAGTACGAGACAAGAGAGTTGAAGAAAAGAAGGTTTTGAGTCTCCATCTTGCAGTTCTGATCTGATTCCCTTCTTATCTTGTGATGAACTCAATGTTGTGTGTTTGTAGACTAGCCCGTGTCCTAAGCATGAACTAAACCTTTAAATCCAGGGGCACGATGTAACCCGTAAGGAACTCGGGAAATTTATGGAATGTTTACCATGTTTAGTTGTCTTTACAGTGTTTGATATTGCTGTTCTTCATCCTCTTCTATTTATTCCTAATTAACCATGAGTAAATATACTAAGCATAATGGGAGGTCAAGAGACACAAGTTATGCTAGGCTAAGGAAGGTCCACGTCGGTTGCTATATCATGAGAATGCCTATAGAATCGATGCTACCATGTGAGGATAACTTGAGAGTAATGCCTTTGGTTTATCTGTATGTAACATTGAGAGATGCTCATCAATAAACCAGTGAATGATGCTTTCAGCTTGAGAGAGATAAGTGTCTAAGATAGGTGAATTCGGTAGGTACAATACAACAATTAATGCATGACTAATCAGGTTGTAAATCTACTCGAGGGACTTAAGTGGTGAAGTTGCAATCTCCTTGGATATTTGAAACCTTTTTATTAGATCTATCTCCGTTTCACTGTATTTTATTCTTTTATGTTCATTACTTGTCTTGTAGGTAATGAATAGAGTATTATCAGCATCACTGTAGTCTTATTCTGTTCCAATTGTATAAAACTTGTGCATGTTAGTGATTGTTTATCCCAATTCATGAGGTTCAATATCCTACTCCATCAATTCATTACTTCGTGTACACTTGCATCACAAAGTGCATCACGTATAAGTGCATCAATTGCCTTGCGATTGTTGTCATTTATCCTCTATTTTCCAATTTGCATAGCACATTCATTGAACCCTTGCAAAACTTGAGAAACAAGTATGAAGTGCACTTTTATCCTTTGAGGATCATCAAGATTTAAGCATAAAAGTCAATTATAAATTGGTACAAAACCAACTTATAAATTTACCACAGTATAAAAAGTAACGTATTTTGTAGGTACTTAGATTTAGGTTTCAGGAAATGGGCCCAAGTCAAGCATGTAAAATCATCAATAAACAGTAAAAAAAATACCAAAAATTGGTAAGACTAAAATATGACTCAATTATTTAGAGAATTAGGAAAACAAGAATTTTAAGATAGCCCAAAGATGGATTTCCAAGATGGCGGTGCCATAACTAAGCTTGTTGGTCATCTGTCATGTGAGCTAGCACCGCAGCTCTCTATATGGACATCTCATCAACATAGTACAGGCTCTACGCTAAGTGCCATGGCCAATTATCATCTTTGTCTGAATATCCTGTAAGAGACAATAATTGGAACACATTAAGATTGTACTACTAAGTTCCTATGTGATATGACTAATTGATAAAAGCTTGCAAGATGGTGAAGAAATATATAGACAATTTGATAGTTTTAGCGACGGCGATATCTTAATTGACCTGATACCCTAAATGTATGTCACCCCCCATTAGTTGTCTAGATATACAATATTTTGGGAGCAGATGGAACTCGTATATTCGATAAATCATTGGTCATTGTGTCAATGGCCCCTACAATCGAATAACATTGGTCCAGGCGTGTCATCCCTAGTTTTCCAAATAGTGCAGGCCATTGGTTAGGTCTCATCAAAATGCTCAGGAATGAAATATTGTGGATTAGTTATATGGGGTTGTAGATTAGGTTTGTGAGAAGCTGGAGGAGCGTGCCATAATTTACGGGAAAGAATTGCATTTGTGTCGGATTTTGGATTCTTTCAGGGCTGCATATAGAATTTTGGACAAGTTTGTGGCAGTTTTGGAGAATTCCTGATGTTTTGAGGTTGTGTTGCAGGTTTCTGCTTTTCTGGGGGGCGTACTTCATGTTTCGGGTTGTGTGGGGGATATATCATAGGTTTCACCAAGGCAAAGGGTGGTATCGCATCTTTCGGGAAACATGGAGAATATCTGCAATATCTAAGAAAACACAGGAACGTATCAACAATAATAAAGAGTCAGAGGGATTTGAGGGTAAGGGTTTGCCCTCAAATCCATTACCTCTAGAATCCAATATTTTGCAGTTCTATTTTCCTCTAGGCAGCCCCACGTGCAATTACTCCAAATCAAGTGTCATCGTCACTATGATCGTAATCATAGTTTTTGGTAGCTGAAATGTTGCTCACTACGGTGGTTGCACTACCCATCATTCATTTCTTCTTGGCATCGGGCCACCAGTATGGATACCCGATGCATTTGAAGCATGCTTCAAGAGTAGATTTGTCGTCGTCGCTACCTCGGAGTGATGATTTGGCAGAATTTTTTGCCAGGTATGACCGAGTCTTAACCGCCAAGCCGCTTCTAATGCCCAGGGTTTGAATGGTCCCCACTGCTCTGGGTTTAGGATGTTAAGAAGGGCAGCTTGCGTTGAGTACGCGACCTTGATAAGGGAAAGCAGATCCTCCTTGTGGAGATCCCATTTTATCGCGTTAAAGTTCTCGTTTATTCCGGTTCCTGGAATAGATGTGTCTCTTGCCGAATACGATGAAATGTCACAATATCCACTGCACATTTTTTTTGGATTTGGATAGTTCCAATCAATTTCTCTCTAGATTCATTGGAGGGAATTGTAGATTTGTTCTAGGGTCCCTTGGCCTTATTTGACGTTAGCCCTCACACTCAAATAAAAAATGTAGAGTAAGTTACTTTTACGAATGTAGGTTTATGCCAGACCCTCCCAATTTTATTTGGCCGACGCGTATTCGGCAAAATTATTTATTAAGGCAGGTTCAATGAATTGGAGAATCCAATAGAACACACTTAAATTGGTTTGTTCCCACCAGGCAAAATCTGGGTCTTCAGTTGCCGAAGATGTAAGAACACCAGTGATGTGTTGTAACTTCTCTCAACTTTCGATCACAACTCGCATAAGCTGCGACCATAAGGTGTAATTTTGGTTGTTGAGTTTGACGGTGATGACAACATTGGGCATTTTTTGGAGGGATTCATCTTTTGGATTATGTGGGTGTGGTTTGAGAGATCCTCTAATGTGGGGCTTATTGCCGATGAAGCCATCAGAGGGTACTTTGAAAGAGATGGTTGTTTGGTTTCATCGCCTGTCATAGTCAGGGCAAATTTGTGTGGTTGGTAGATGATGAGTTATAGTCCGAATCCAAATATTAGGATTGGAAACTACTATGATACCATATTAAGCAGAAAGGTTACAAATAGAATAAATTCTCTTATTTTTTCTTTTACACGTTTTAGGAGATTTTCCCTAATATAAGAACATAATCCTAACAAATAGATCTAGAGTTTCATTAACTTTGATTTTATGTTTTGATTATGGAATTTACCTGAACTTCGATATCTTTTGCGTGATCGCGAGAAACTCTGTCAGCTTCTACAAGACAGGCCAAAGTTACTGGAGATGCTGCAGGATTGACAACCTAGTCCATTCATAGTGATCACTCATTCGCTATTACTTATATAATTGACAGTACAAAACTGGCATTGGCAGATAAAACTGTCCTCATAGTAGATTAGCTATGATGCCGACAAGGTTTTGGTTTCTGAATAAAATGTCACTTGCTCATCCGGGGATGTAAATTTAGGTTGCCAAGCACTACTTAGTTCATTTGTCTGACGATTTCGTTAATATATTTTTGTTATAAACGACTGGGTCATCTATAATGGTTATATCTGCAAGGTTGGAGGGGTGGCAGTGAAAGCATACAAACTGTTTGAGAGAGAGACTGTAGTTGTTTCTGATTCCAATATTCTGTGTAGATGTAGATTTTGTAGTGAACATTATTGTGAATATACACTTGTTATAGCATCTTATTATAGGTTTGTTGGCATTGGAATTTGATTGACTTCATGTGAAACAAAGAGATCTCGAGGCAATTATAGTTTCCTCGGAGTCGGAGGCATCAGATGATTTGAATGATCAAAGAAGTTCATGATCCAAGACAAACCCTTGGTGAAAACTTCTTCTTGGTGGATCCAAAGAGGATTACTTTATTCTAGACATCCCTGGGATGCTAAAAACTATTAGGAATATAATCCTTATTTTGGATGTAAAACTGCTCCCTAATTACATAAAAGTTATATCCAGACTTTTTGTTTGACTGTAATGTTGTAGTCTTCAAGCAAATTCTTAACATGAAATCTCATCTTTCACATTCAATCCTGCCAAGTTTTTCTGTAAGAATGACACTGTCGACATACTAGCTTTCCTCTTGTAGATCACTTAGAATGGATCTAATGAATAAACTAAATACGACAACAGATTCGTACTTATAATGCGGAAGCGTATAGAATCGTAAGTTTTCTGACTGATTATATCATGATCTAGCAATAAGAATCTACCAGAGTATCCGTATAATCCACATACTCAGATCTCGCCTTTAAAGATGATTTGACATCAATTCGAGAGAGAATTCATGTATTTCTTTCTAGATCTGTTCGCATGAGAAGAAAAATGAATTGTATCAAAATAGGCGTCTAGTACGTGTCCTACTTATATGGAGAATTAGAGTTAGGTAATTAATAATTAATTAAATAATTAACAAAATAATTATTTAATTATTAATTACGTAATTAACATATAATTACACAATTACCCTTAACCTTAATAATTAACTAATTGGACCATTTTGTCCAACAGCTCCCACTCGGCTACACAAGCCGTACAACAAAATATAGTTTTCAAAGTGACGATACACAAGCCGTATGAAATAATTATTTGATTATTATACGAGAAGTGAGTCATGTGACCATAAAGTAACTAGTAGTGTAATACCAGTAATCATCTAACTAATATGACATTTTCGAAGTGATGATACCTCAAATCCTCTTCACATCACCGATAGCTACGTGTCCGTTTAAGTTATTCAATATTTCATTACATACTTAATATAATCGGCATGACAAATATGGTGAAGTTAGACAGATTATTCTTTAGACACTAACGACCATCCATATCGACTCGACTGCTTTCCTAGCATGGTCCGCTGAATTGTATAGATTCTAACCCTTGGATGACATACTAAAGTAGCATCATCAAGCCTCAACTTCAAGTCATAGCTCTAAGTCAAAGAATAACATGTAGGTGGACAAACGTATGTCTATGTGATCACACAATTACAATCAAGGGATTCCTT
>JAOWBN010007468.1:0-11120 GCA_028565015.1 Pinguicula moranensis | reverse complement strand
CCAACAACTTCACTAAATAGAAGCACCGGAATTTAATAGAGCCATTTTGCTATAGTCCATTATTAGCACAAAGCTAAAAGAATTGTCAATGATAACTCTTCCAGCTCCATTTGCAATGGACAATTGGGCCAACAAGTCAATCTCTGTGCAAATAGATTGATGGGCTGCAAATCATGTCAATTACAATATAAAGCCCAGTAAATTGCAGAAAACCCTAAACCCTAAACCTAAACCCTAAACCCTAAACCCTAAACCTAAACCCTAAACCTAAACCCTATAAAACCTAATACCCTAAACCTTAAACCTAAACCCTAAACCCTCAAAAGCCAAATATTCTCCACTCACTCTAAAACCCTATCACTTACACTTGCAGAAAGAGCGTTGAACATAAGCAATAATCGTTGCGCAGCTGAGCTGCCGACTAGTCTCGCCAGCCACCTTTCTGCCTTAGTCTTGTGCGCCATCATATGGGGTGAGTGTAGCTATCATGAACACCTTTTATATGGGAATAGTCAAGTTGAGTTTGAATTGCTACAATGGAATGGCTCCAGAAAAGGCACGAATAACAAAGACAACACCTAAGGGTAAATTTAAGGGGGCAAATCCCAAAGAATTATATGGTTCTACTGTGGGAGTGTTAGACGACATTAAGGAATGAGGAATTGCTAACAGGGTCCGATCTATTCTTCATCTTGCGGTGAGTGATAAGGGATGAACTAAGTTTCGTAGTAGCTCGGGGGTGTACTCTGTAAATCTGGTACGAGAATTCATTGCAAATCTGAGTGGTTGACCACGAGAAAGTATGGATTCGGGGATGTCTGGTCCGCTTTATCTCTAAAGAAATCATTGATATGTATGGTCTACCCAATTTATATGAGGAGGAGTATTCTCATTTCGTCGAGGAAAATCCAGATCTAAAGGAAGTTTCTAAAATCATTTGCTCCCCGATCATAAATTGGAAGATGTCTACAGCGGCCAAGTTGGTTGAAGTGACTATCACTAGAGCTGATTGTTTTACAAACATGGTTTTGTGCACATGTTTATCTGCACCAGGATGATGCCTACAACTCACACCACAGATGTTCCGATAAAATGGATGCTGCTGATCTGTGCAATTTAAAAATGGATGACCATTGACGTGGGAAAAGTCATTTACAAGGACATCATGGAAAACCTCACAACATTGGGAAAGCACTCCAGCTCCCTCTTATTTTCATCATTGATCATGGCTTTATGCCTGAAGGCAGGTGTACCTAAACCACTCGAAGAGAAGCTCCAACTCCCTGCTGCAGATATTGGGGCCCATCTATTGATTAAACTATAAACCTTTTCAAAGAGGATCCAGATCATATCAGAGGACATCCCATAGTCATCCAGCCTCCCTACACCAGTTCTTCCCACACCACTCAGTCCCATGATAGTAAAACCAAACCCATCAGTCCTCCACCATCCAGCTCAAAGGGTAAAGGTAAAACTCCCCTACACAGGGCACTACCCCGTAGGACTGACTTGCAAGCCCCAAATTGCAACCCCTAAAGTGGCACATACATCCATGGAGGACCACAGGAGTGTGGTCATGGATCATGTGTATAGCTGCTTCGTTGTCTTCCACACAAATCTTGTTATGATGGTGCTACTCAAGGCATCCAGTTCCCTGTCAACCCACTGCTTTTGCCACTACTGATAATCACACCACCCATCCCAACTCCAGTTGAAGAAAAGGAATATGAAAGTGAGGTCGAGGATGAGTCTTCATCCTCTGAAGCTGATGATGAAGTTAATCCATCAGGATCAGACTGTAGATCCACTGGCTACCTCAGGGGCGTAATGTTTATTGCATTATTGTTTCTCTCCACGGAGGCTAGTGCCAGATTTAAGTTTGTGGAGGGGTGCTTGTGCATCATTTTAAACTATTCTGCATTTTGATCATTCTGGTTGTTCTGACTATCGTTTGAACTATTTTATTTCCTTTCTGTTCGTTGCCAGGATTTCAATTTAATTTGGTTTTGGACTATCTATTTGGAACTATATTGTATTTATTTTTTTAATTGAATATAATTTGGCTCAAGTAGTTACTTCCTAAATTGTTTAGGAGATACTGCGTGCAATTGCTTGCTCGCAAACATTATATCATATGCAGTATGTTATAAAGTTTGAGGAAGGATTGCATGTTAGGTACAGAATTAGCGAGTGGCGCATAGTGAGGACTAGATAGATGTGAAGCAAATCTGAATGAAAGTCAAGTATTGAATAGAAACTTCGAGGGATTCTTAAATTAGAAGTATCCCCTCTAAGCCTAAACAAGTTCGGGAAAAGTTATGGATAGGTAAAAGTAAAAGCAAATAAGCAAAAAGCAAAAAAAAAATGATGTAAGGAGTAGCTAGGCATTTATGTATGTACACGCAAAATCTCAAAGTGCTATTCCAAAAAGAAAAAGAAAAAGGGCAACACTCATGTAAATAAATGTTCTTGAGATGTATGTATTAGTGCTCTCAAAACTCAAATGTAAAATTTTTTCGAGCACAATAATGGCATAAAAATAAGGTCTATTTCAATCTCTGACCAGCTTTGCATGGCAAAAACGCGAGGGAGATGAAAAAGTTTGAAGGGACTCGTAGGAATCTGTTTAATCCATGGACTTAGGACAGAGGAAGTTCACCAAAAATTTAGAAGCCATGAGCCTACTTCACAAAGTCTTAGAAACAAGGAATCTTCTTTAAATTAATTGACTATACGTATAGGTGTAGCTATTTTTTATGATATTTGTGGATGTAAAGCTCGTAGCGTAAAGATTCATTCATTTTTGGGATTGGGGTTCCTTGAGGAACTTTAGAATTTGCTTGAGGACAAGCAGAAAAATAAGTCTAGGGAGGTTGATAAATCCGATTTATACCAATTTATAGCTGCCCTTTATGCTTGAATCTTGTCACTCTTTGATCTTTTATATTCGTTTCTCGTTTCTTGCAAGAATTTCATGAATATATCACACGATTGCAAAAACTGAAGAGAAATGGTCATTGTCGTCAGGACACATCCCCATATTCTTAATGGTCGTAACCCCAAATGTAACACCACCCAATCGTTTTGGCGAGAAATTGGAAAATACCCTACGTCTAATGGAAGTATAGGATGGACGAGTTTGTCCCTTACTAGGGAGAAAATTTATGTCGATAGCTTCTCCTGGAAGCTAATGAGTCATAGCAATAAAAAGTAAGGAATCTATCCATTCACACACCTTGGATCTCTTCAAGCAGAGGGAGTGGAGAAAAGACTGTAGAGGAAGGACGAGCTCTTACAAAACGACTTCTTAGCCAAGGAGTTTCTGAACTATGGCCTCTATCTTTGTTGTCCTTCGGGAAGCTTGTGTTTTGACAATGAGCTAAACCCATATTTTAGGCATGATGTAGCTCCTACGTGTATTTTGTATTGGATTGGTTTTGAAGGTTTAGTTGTTAGAAGAAATGTTTCCGTTGATTGGTTTTATTGCACTTCATTATAAACTAACGTGTGATTGATGACCATTCGTTAGTGCTTAGGCTTCTTTCAAAATTCGAGTGATGAGAACCTACCTAGAAAATTATAATACCAACCCCAAGTACCATGAACATGATATTTGAGAGATGAGTGTTCAATGGAAAGATACAACTGTGTGCGGGTTTCATGAGTATAAAGCCTATTAGTAGGTCACACGAGATTCAAGAGACAAGTGCGACAATATTAAGAGAGTATTTTGTGAGGTAGCAATTCTTGATACGTTTAGGCATGAAATTCAAGAGATGAATGCCTATGTATCGCATGAGAAGAGCTACTATTTGGAGAGATTAATGTTTAAAGGAAGAAATTCGGTGGGCAACTAAGCTTAGAGTCTAATAATTGAACTAAAAATGTAATTCCATACAAATGCATGTAGAGGTGAAGTCATTGCCTTAGATCTCCAGCCAAGAGAAGTCATCCATTAATTTGTGTCCATTAAATTAAATATACCAAAAAGAAATATCTTGTTTAAATTGCATTCATGTCTCCATTTGTAGTGGAATATTTAACCCAAACTGTTGTCCATCCAAATTGCATGCAGACTAGCTAAAGTTGGCGCCATTTCGGGGGATTGTTAGTTTAGGTAATATAAACACTTAGTAAGTTTATAACTAGATTGGATTATTTATTTATTTTTTTGTAACTTTACTTTCTGTTCTCTTGCGTGTTCAGGTTGTATATGACCCTCTCTGAAGGCGAGAATTCAGATTCGGGAGATTCGAAGACTGAAAGTGCTTTTAGAGCACAAAGAGAGGCAAGAAGAAATCAACGATTTATGGCAAATGTCGGTCGATGCAGTTGAATACTGAAAGAGATTTTAGAGCAATGGAGGATTTCGCTCTACCCCAAGCATGAGGAAGACACCCCATCCATTCGAAGGCCTATCATCCAAGCCATCAATTTCGAGCTAAAGTTAGCCATCATCCAGTTATTGCAACAAAACTCCACTTACGGTGTCTCATCTACTGAAGATCCACACTCGCACATGCAAGCATTTATTGAAATATGTGACACTCTGAAGTATGCTGGAGTAAGTAAGGAGGTAATTAGCTCTGGCTATTTCAATTATCTCTGACAGACAAGGCACGAAGATGGATCCAATCATTGTCATCATATTCCATTCTCACTTGGGATGATTTAAGAAAGTAATTCTAGATACAATTTTTTCCACCATCCGTTACTGCAAGGATATTGAGTGAGATCACTTCCTTTAGGCAGCGCGATATAGAGACATTCTATGAAGCTTGGAAAAGATTTAAGGTTCTCTTGAGAAGCTGCCCCAATCATGGACTTGCTCATTGGAGGAAAATTCAAGCTTTTTTTTAATGGATTGGAGAGCATTACGAGATGGGAGATAAATGCTACAGCAAATGGTACTTTAATGAAGAATTCTTACAATGAAGTTTACACTCTGCTTGAAGTCACGGCCCACAATTGTTACCATTAGCCGAATGAAAGAGAAAAGCAGAGAAAGACAGCCGAAAAGCATGAAGTGGACAAAATTGATGCGCTTCCTGATTGAGAGTTGGATGTCCCATGGCCCAGCCTCTAAAGCCTTGCTAATGGTGCAACAGGAACACCTCGATCTCTTCCTTATGGCATTTTACAAACGCTTTCCTCAGCATGTTATCATTTGCAATAAGAAATCAAGAATAAACAAGCATCCCAAAACAAAAATTCACAATATTAAGGGCAAAAGCAGAGCTTTCGCTCACCTAAGGAACATTATATAGATATCGATGAGGGGGAAATACCTTCTAAGGGTAGGATCTCTTCCTCTAGATACACCCAATCTTCACACTGGTACTTGCGGATACTAGAGGCAATATCCTTGGGAAGAAGCAAACAATTTGTCTTGAAAGAATTGACTAATTTGAGCAAAGAAGAAATATTTCTACTAGTCCCCATGGGAGGCAACGGGGACCAACAGTATCTTCATACCCAAATGGGGGTGAAGATACACACCCCTATTATTTTTATCCTTTGGGGGATGAGTTGACAGAATCTCGAATGGAGACAAAAAAACTCGTCGAGACCCGACTCCATGGATGGGATATGGAACAAAATAAGGAAAGCAACAAGGTGGGTGTACGCATTTGGTACTATCTAGAAAGGGGCTATACAACAAGTTTCAAGAGGGTGACGATGAAGGGGTGGATTGGGAAAAAAAATCCCACCCTGCAATTGGGCCTTGAAAACGGTAAAACCTTCTTTCGGGAGGATCTCATCCAAAGGACCAGGAGAAATTAGGCCAAAGTCGGTCAGAATGTATAATTTGGCCCTAATCTCATCTAGGGTGTCTGGGCTAGTATGGAGACAAACCCGACGAAAGGTAAATCCCTAGCTAGACACCCCCTACAAGATGAACCCAAAGAACTACCCGGCTAGAAGAAGAGATAGCAGATGGTAAACTAGTCAGAAGACCAATCTGATCCCTGGCTTTGAACCTTGAACGATGGCCATCCAGCCAACCTATGGAAGTCTTACCTAAGCCTCAAAAGTTGCTCAATTTTACCATAATGCGGTACTACGATGCTATGACTATGAAATGCAGGCAAACGTTTAAAATGGACAAGACAAAAAAAAAAGTACCTAAAAATGGAAATAATGAAACAATGGTAGAGAAAGTGAAGACACAACAGTAAAGTGAAGTAACACAAGGAACTTGAACATTGCACACACTTGAGACAAAAGGCAGAAAAAGTCCAAAAATTTCAAGAGCTATATATGTATAACCCATAAACTTGGAGGATTCACGATGTGGGCTAGAAAAAGGCTAATGAAAGGCCACTAAGTGACGGCTACATTTTCCACTTGGGAGGAAATTCACCAAGTACTTAGACCACCTCAAAGATTGGTTGCACCTTTAAGGATCCACCTCATCTCCTCAAATGTGGACCCGAGCAGAATAAGTTTGTATGAGTTACTTCAAGGTGGGCACATGCATACCCTCAACAAGGACTTGACAGACACCACCTGACAAACTTATCCTCCTCAAGTATCCGACAGGAAGATAACAAGTAACGACTACCGCTCCCAAGTGGGCTCTATGGTTGGCTGTCATGTCTATAGGAAAATACAAAAGTACACTTGATAAACTCTATAAAAGGTCCTTAAATAATGAGTCAGGTAAGCGATTCCATGTAATCTTATTGGTCATTTAACCTTTGCATGTAATCTAATTGGAGGAAAACATGTGAAAAATATATATATCAAATATATGAGTTGCAGGAATTTTTCACTAACTTATGTATATATATATACAAATATATATATTAATCAAATCCAACTAATGGAGTTTGATGTATATAATATACCTCCCACAAATGTATGTTTATTACATTTGTGCCCCCATGATTACAAACAAGTCCTTCAAGTTTCATAAAATTCATTTTGACCCCTATACTTTACCTTAATTACAAAAATAACCCCTCAAGAATTTGATGTTAATGTGTATGACCCTATAGATTGCCAATAATTTGGTAATGGATCTTGAATTAACATAATCAAATTATGGTTAAGGAATTACACACTTGTAATTCATTAATCCCTAATTCAAATCCATAGACCATGAGTGACCTCTAGCAAAATATCATGGCCCCCAAACCTTGAGAATAGTCATAGAAGGAGACTATCATTTTAAGATCTAGCTCTTGTGTAATTAATATCCTTTCACCTTGTTCAGATCCCTAATCTTGTATATTCAGGTTATTTGTTATCCTCATTAATATACATAATATTTCTTGTAACGAAAATCATGATCAAAGAGTACTAATTAGAAACTTATTTCTAATTAAACTCATGCTTTGCAAAGGCTTCCATGACTTCTTACAAGTGGCCATAGAGAGATCTTCTCCTAACGTTTTAGAATCGGTGAATCCTTAATTGACCACTCACAATCCTTCCGTAATTCAGACCACTCCCAAGACTATCCATTTTTACCCATTTACGGTGTAACTCCGAATAGAACCAAAGAGTGACATTAATACGAAAGATCTCTATGGTGATCTCAAGTTTAGGGATCACTTACACCTACTATCCTGTAGAGTATCATCCATTGACAATATGGTAGTCTCTATGGATGTCAATCCGATGTACATGTCAACTATAAACATCCATGTTCTAGCTTAAGTGTCTCTACATTATAGTTGATGAGATTAACTATTTCCTTCAAATGGAATTGGCTTAAAATGTGCTAACATGTCCGTATTAGTGATGTTTTATCTCACAAATACTATGGTTAGGGATATATAGTATTGATAACGTAATTAGAGTGGTCACATGATCACTTTTATTTGTGATTCACTCTAAGTTAACAACACTAGGCTTTACTATTTGGAATGCTATAAATAATGCAAGTAAATAATCAAATAGTAAAGGTTGATACAATCGTATATGTAACATTAAAGTGTTCATACAATGCTCAAGGTTATTGTCCTTAGGGCATAACACTAACATTTACTGCATGCATTGGACAATGACTCTCTGGATAAGATTGCTTGTACAATGGGCAGGTTGGTCCGCATTGATTATACCACAACTAAGAGAAAATACCTGGAAGCAACCCAACTTCTCATTAAAGTCTCCTTGGGTTTTCTAGTCCCAACTAAAATTAATGCAAACATAGATCGCATTTCCTACGTACTTCATGTACACGAAGTTGCTGCTAAATTCAACTATGTGGTATGGGATGACCTGGGCAATGAATTTTATGATAGCAGCACAAGTTATAACACTCAACAACATAGCCAATATTGGTCAGATGGTAAGACTGAGGGCTCGCTATGAAAAAATATAGTTGCTGCTAGGGTGATACATAGAGTGTAGGCTATGCAAAATGAAGTGGTTGGGGCTTCTAGTCAAGATGCAACACACACCTGTAATGTTCAAGAAACTGTAGGGGTTTCTGAAGGTACATGGGTTCCAGGAAAGATAGACTCGTGGCCCCATTCGCTCTCCAATCAACTGGTCAGACAACAAACGTTGTCTCAAGAGACTGCTGAGGAGGTGATATGTGCAACCTGAGTTTAGGAGATCCTAAGCAGCCTGAGATACAAACTTATCACATTCAGATAGAGGATAACACAATTCTGATAGAGAATAAGGCCTCTGAGACTGTGATGAGTTTTGGAAGAGGATAATGTTCCTAACTTAACACTTGTAGATATTGTTGTAGTGTTATAACAACAGGACCAGTCTGTCCTTCGCCTATAACAACAAATGTGAAAGAGAAGGAGGTCAGAGTGAAGTTTATGTTACTCTTCCTAAACAACAAGAGGTTGAAAGGAGCCTAAACCTGAGAGATGACTTTTCATCACTCAGATTGTAGGAAAGCTCTACCCATCTCCTAGAAATATCAAAGTCAGGGGATGAGGGCCTAAAACACGGAGCCAAGTTAGAAAGGAAGTAGACTTACTACATGAGAAAGAAATAGCTACACTAGATGAATGGATTGGAAACCTAATTGAGCAAAATTTGCTAAGGTCCAGTGGTGAGCAACCTTGCATGGAACTCTTTGTAACTTTGGATCATATCAGAGCTGAAGCTTATTTTTCCATGAGTATTGGTGAAGACCTTGGCATAATATATGACCCTAAACCTGCAATGTCCCGAGATATGCTCATGAATTTGAACTTAAAACGGTACAAATCTAAGGGGAATAAGATCTCTGGTAGCTATCTACCATAATAGGTAAAACCACTGCTATGAAGCTAATCACATACAATGTGAGGGGTCTCAGGAATCAAGGAAGGAGGGAAACAATGAAGGATCTAGATAGCCACGCGAAGGTCAATTTTATAAGCTTACAATAGACTAAGTTGGCCACAGGGTATATAAGAGAATTTGTGATTATTTGTGGTATGACCTGGATTTTGATTAGATATTTAGTGGGTCAGCAAGACAATCTAGAGGTATTCTCTCTACCTGGAACAAGAAGAAATTCCGCAGGTTATCTCTCCTATCAGGTAAAGGCTTCATGGGAGTGACAGGATTAATGTCTATGGGCCCTCTGAACTACAAGCAAAATTGAGATAGCGGGAAGACATCTGTAAGTTATATTTGGGTATACATAAGGAGAAGTGGTGTGTAATGGGAAAATTAAAGAGGTTTTGGACAAGAGTGAAAGAAAATGTACCTCTCAACATGGATTCGCCACTGAGATTGATTGTTTTAGAGAATTTATCAAAAAAATGCAATTGATTGTTTTACCTTTGGTCTAATCACTAAGCGCCATGAGCAAGCTTGATAGGTTTATAGTCAATGAGTTGTGGATGGAAAACAATGCAGATTGAATCCAAACAGGACTAAATAGGGATGATTCTGATCACTGTCCAGTCCAACAACTTAGAATTGGGGTCATAAGCCTCTAAAGGTCCTTGACAGTTGGCTCAAGAATCCCGGGTACAACACTATCATTCAGAACATCTGGAATAGCAAAGCTCACTCAGATATGCAAGTCAACGTATTAAAGACTGTATTTAAGCAGTCAAAATGGGCATTAGAGATTCGAATGCTTCTGGAACAAGAGACCTAGTACAAGGTATCTTTACTAATTTACATACGTAAGATTTCTTGTACCAAAATCTTTTGACATGGTTCATTGCTAATTTACACGACTTGATAGTTCAAGGGAGAAGGATTTTTTGTACCTCTTATAGAATCACTTATTCGTGCAAGAAAGCTCCTTCCGTTTAGGTGTTCAAGTGTCCACACTCTAGAGTAGTCCACACCGCTACTTCCCTTGAGTTTATACACCCTAAGTGTATAACTTATATGTGTATAAAAGAGTGTGATCTCCAACCTTTAAGCCTTAGAAAAAGATGAAAACTTGTTTAAGTTTTTGCTCAAAAATTCCAAGTCTTTCTCATGTAGAGAATGCAACAAGGATATGGAACTTCTCACCAATTTTTCAAAGAACTTAAAGCTTGACCAACTCCATATATTTGTAATATTATTAAGGTATTTATATAGGTGGTCACGAGTCTAAAACGTCAACACATGTTGTAGCTAAAGACTAACATTTAACCTTAGTTTTACATGTGTTACAACAATTGACAATTCATGCTCATGTGTCATATTGTTGTAAAATAGTTCACCATGACATTTCTATACACCTATACACATGTGAGATCGTGCATAGCATGTATCTATAACCCCATAATGTCATAAAAGTCCTTGAAGTTTCAAAAAACTTCAATTTAGCCCCTATACTTTACCTCAATCACACTTTGACCTCTCAAGAAAATGATGTTAATGTTTGTGCCCATATAGGTTCTCAATAACTTGGCAATTGACCTATAATTAACATAATCAAATTATTATTAAGGAATTAAACACTTTAATTCATTATTATTTAATTATAGTCCATAGATCATGAGTGACCTCTAGCAAGATATCATGGCCCCCAATCATTGAGATTAGTCATAGAAGGAGACTATCCTTTCAAAATTTAGTTATTGTGTAATTGATATCCTTTCACCAATAACATATTCCTAATCTCGTATATTAAGGTTATTTATCACCCTCATTTATATACGTAAGATTTCTTGTACCGGAAGTCATGATCATTAAGTTCTAATTAGAAA
>JAOWBN010007457.1:0-11121 GCA_028565015.1 Pinguicula moranensis | reverse complement strand
CATTCTTGTAATTTATCTAGCTTATTTTATTTTTAAAAACAAATTGGTCAAGTGAAAAAAAAAGGGAAGGTTGAAACTTCAAAAAAAAAAAAAAGAGAAAAGAGCCTAAAAAAGAAGAACCCCCTCTCTTGATCGAAGGAAATAATCAGCAAGAGATCACTTGGTCTTTCTTCTAGTCCACTTCTTTCTTTTTCTTTGCAAGTTTACGTGTGGTTCTCAATTGGAAGCACAATCTACTTCCTCAAGTTCCGGTTCTAGTAATCGTTACTAGACTTGAGCAAGCTTGGACTAAGTTCCAAAGAGAGTTGAAAAGAGGCAAAAAGGGAAGTCCCAAGAGTGGAAAAAGGCAAAAAGGTTGAGAACATTTGAGAGAAAGAAAAGCCAAGTTTTGAAAATATGCACGAGAGTGAAACCTTATTGAGTGATACACGTGAGCGAGTGGAAATGAACTTGTTTTCTTTTAACTTCTTTCTTGCAGGTACACTATGGCACAATCACCCAATGATGATGGAAGCATTAGCAACCAACAACAACCCGTGGACCAAAGACTGCTCATGCAAGCCCTCATGGCTCAAATTAGGAAGTTGATGGAGGAAGCACTCGAGCCTTTGCATGAGGGGTTTGATCAATTGGAGAGCAAGGAGGTTCGCAAGCTGAATCAAGAGCCACCAAACCAAGAAGAGGTGGAGGCACGTGATGAGCCCCGAGGCCGAGGAGGAAGGAGGGGTCTTGGCTACCCACTATGGGGGACGGGGCATGACCTACTTAGGAGGAGAGCCAAACCACCAAGGCGGGATCATGACCAAGATTTAGGCAACGTGAAGGTGAAAATGTCATCCTTTCATGGTAAGACCGATCCTAAGGCTATGAAACCGAAGGTGAGGAAGAAGAAGACAGGGCCGAGTGGAGATGAGGAGGATGAGCAAGGAGTTGTAGTTGGAGATCTCTTGGTGTCCCGAAGAGTCCTTAGCACACAAGCTAAGGAAGAAAATCAAAGTCTGCGGGAGAAACTCTTCCACACCAGGTGTCACATACGAGGGAAGGTATGTAGTATGATCATAGATGGAGGGAGTTGCACCAATGTGGCCAGCACGTACATGGTCGAAAAGCTAGGGTTGAACACCGTCAAACATCTGAGGCCCTACAAGTTGCAGTGGTCGAGCCAGTGTGGAGAGATTTGGGTGAACAAGCAGGTGATGCTTTCCTTATCCATAGGGCGATATGAGGATCAAGTACTTTGTGATGTGGTCCCTATGGATGCCTGTCATGTGCTCCTTGGAAGACCATGGCAGTTCGATGTAAAGGCCACCCATGATGGCTACAGCAACAAGTACTCCTTTGTACAACATGGTAAAAGCATTACTTTAGTTCCTTTATCTCCAAAACAGGTACTAGAGGATCAGTTGAAATTGCAAAAGAGTAAGGATCCTGAGAGTGAAAAGAAAGGTGAGCAAAAGAATGAGGGTGAGAGTAGTGAGAAAAAAAGTGACGAAAAGAAAGAGAGAGAAAGAAGAAGGGAGAAAAGAAAAGATAGTATGATAGCTTACAAGCGTGAGTTAAAAGAGGCCATAGTTGCCCATGACACATTTGTGGTACTTCGCTACAAAGAAGTCCTTCATGCTGACCTTTGTGTCGGCACCTTGCCGAGCAACTTTCAATCTGTTTTGCAGGAGTTCGTTGATGTCTTTCCCGAAGAGATTCCTCCAGGATTGACACCGATCAGAGGCATAGAGCATCAAATTGACTTGGTGCCCGGAGCTGCACTTCCAAAAAGGCCAGCCTACCGGTCCAATCCCGAGGAGACCAAGGAGATTCAAAGACAAGTCGAGGAACTCCTAGCCAAGGGGCAAGTGAGGGAGAGTTTGAGTCCATGTGCCGTGCCAACCCTATTGGTACCCAAGAAGGATGGCACTTGGAAGATGTGTACGGACTGCCGTGCCATCAATAATATTACGGTAAAATACCATCACCCCATTCCTAGGCTAGATGATATGCTAGATGAACTTCATGGAGCATGCTTGTTTCTAAAATCGATCTTAAAAGTGGCTATAATCAAATTAGGATGAAGGAAGGTGACAAGTGGAAGGCTGCCTTCAAGACCAAGTACGGTCTCTATGAATGGCTAGTAATGCCATTCGGCTTGTCCAATATACCTAGAACTTTTATGAGACTCATGAACCAAGTATTACATGCATTTCTAGGGAAGTTTGTAGTAGTCTATTTTGATGACATTCTTACCTATTGCAAGACACTGCATGAACACATTGCACACGTAAGAGAAGTTCTTGTGATATTGAGGAATGAGAAATTGTATGATTATCTCAAGAAGTGCACCTTTTGCACTAATCGAGTTGTGTTTCTTGGCTTTATTGTAGGTGTGCAGGGCATTGAGGTGGATGAGGAAAGGATCCAAGTCATCAAGGAGTGGCCAACCCCTACCACCATAGGGCATGTGAGGAACTTCCATGGTTTGGCGAGTTTCTACCGACGGTTTGTGAAGGGTTTAAGCACCATTGCTGCACCCCTCATGACAGTCATCGGAAAGAACCAAACCTTTGACTGGGGTAAGGCCCAAGAGGAAGAATTCGAGCTCCTCAAGGAAAGGTTAAGTAATGTACCTTTACTTTCCCTCCCCGATTTTAGTAAAATGTTTGAGGTTGAATGTGACGCCTTAGGAGTGGGGATTGGTAGTGTTCTCATGCAGGAAGGGCAACCTATTGCGTACTTCAGCGAGAAGTTGAGCGGAGTCATCCTCAACTATTCGACATACGATAAGGAGCTCTATGCATTGGGGAGATCGTTGGAGAATTGGCAACACTATCTTTGGCTGAGAGAGTTTGTGATCCATACAGACAACGAGTCCCAAAGGACTTAAAGGGGCAACACAATCTCAACAAGAGACATGAAAACTGGATGGAGTTCATAGAGACATTCCCCTGCATCATCAAATACAAAAAGGGTAAGGAGAATGTGGTAGCCGATTCCCTTTCTCGGAGGTACACACTTATTTCCGTCCTTGATACAAACATGTTAGGGTTTGAGCATATCAAAGAGTGTATTTCAAAGATCTTGATTTCCAAATTGCCTATCTTGCTTGTGAGCATACTGCGTTTAACAAGTTTTATAGACATGAGAGATATCTTTTTAGGGAAAACAAACTTTGTATGCCAAGGTGTTCATTGAGAGAATTGGTTGTTAGGGAAGCACATAGTGATGCAACCCAAATTACACCAAAACCCAAACAAGAGGTCCATGACCCCAAGGATGGAGAGGACAAACCCATGATGTCCATTGAAGGTGGAAATGAACTTGAGAAGGCCATGAAGCCCGCCAAACAACATGATCTACTCATTATGTCCAATGGGCCTATCACAAGGGTGAAGTCTAATGAATTCAAGGAGGCCGTATGGAAAGCTCAAAGAAATGTGGGCTGAAAATATGACATTTGGAATTTTTGGACCCCACGGCCCAAAAATGTCAATTGGGCCCCATGGACCAAATATGAAGACCCGGCCATTTAAGGTTCAATGTCTAGCCCTAGAGGAGAAGTCCAAGGCCAAATCTATCATGAATAAAAAGCTAAAAACGTGGAGGAAAGAGAAGGAGGAAAGAGAAAATTGGAAAAAAGGAAAGTTCTTACAATTTAAGGATTTTGTCTCCTTAGGTAAGAAAAGGTTTTCCTTACACAACCAACACTTCTTTGTTCATTCAAGAAGCTTCCTTAAAGATCAAAACAACTAAGGAAGGGAGAAAACACATGGCCTAACTTTCCTTCATAGCCTAAGACATGTTTTCGGTCCAAATTTTAGCATTAATTAGTTTCCAAGTTACTTTAAAATTCTCTTCTTATTTTTGCACGAATTTTAGGATTATCTATGCCGATATAAAGGCCTTAACATCCTTTGTACCAGGGACACAAGTTTTGAATTGAGTTTTGTGAGATTAGTATTCTCTTTTGGTTTTAAACCATTCTTCGACTTATCTTTTTTCTTTTCAAGTTAAGTGCGTCGAGTTTTCATATAACTTATCCTTGATTCTTGGTTAGCACAAGTTGCTTTGAGGGATTATTTGGTGGCATTCTTGGTAACAATTTTTGTGACTTCTCGTTGGTTGACACAAGTTGTCTTCAGGCGAAAGCACAACAAATTCATCCCTTTTAAATCTTAGTTTTTTTAATCTTGATTTTTGTGTGGGGTTTTGCCACAAGTTCGGCAAGTATTCATATCACTAATGGTGCTCTTCTTCCTCTTATACTTCCTTTGAACGTCCAACTCTATCTCCTTACCGTTTGGACATTGAGTGAAGGTGTGTTCATATCCTTGGCATGTGGTACACCTAATATCACGAGCACGAATTCTAGAAGGTGTAGAGTTACCAGGAGAAGTGACATTAGTTGTTTCAATATTCTTTGGAACGTCCATTGGTGAAGTATTTTCCCCTGGAGGTCTGTTTCGTGCCTTAGGTGATCCCTTCATGATCCGCCTTCAATTTGGTCCATCATGTACACCTCTCTGTCATAACTTGCTTTCAGTTTTAGTACCTCCTCCAGTAGGATTCTATAAGGGTTATCTTATTTAGGTGATCTTGCCACGGTTTTGGCTCTTTGAGACATGTTGTACCTGCACAAAAAAAGGTTAATAAAAATACTCACCACTGCCTCACGTGTATGCACTCCAAAGAGAATACAATATCACAATACGTAAAAACGTAAAACTTCATAAAACTTGTTGATTGTCTTATATGGGGTGATCGTCCTCCTTATATAGGAGTAGAGGACGAATTCTAGGTGTCCTAATGACCTCAAAAACGTTTCCTAATTGATATGAAAGAACCTAGTTTGGATAGGAACAAACCTAGTTTAGATAAGATCAAACCTAGTGTTGATAAAGACTAATAAAGCCATAACCTAATCTAAAGATTTGGATAAGAAAATCATGTCCTTGGATAAGAAAGGATTTCCTTTTGGATAATTTTTGGCGAGGAAACTTCCTTATCCATTGAATCCTTGGACTTGGTCTTGTTTCCACTTGTCATTTGACTCCACAAACAAAAAAACGTGCACTATTCATTTGGGCTTACTTCTTGGGCCATGACTTGGATTTTTGTAATGGGTCGGGCCATTTTAGGTGGGCAATGGGGACCACTAAGCACAAATGGGTCGTGGTCTCCTCTAGGCCAAACTTCTTGGATCATCAAGTTCAGACTCTTTGCTCGTATAGGACTCCTTGTTAGATAAGGACTCCTTGGTGGATTAGTACTCCTTATTGGAATGGGATTCTTTGTCTAGTTAGAACTCATTGTTGAGCTTTGACTCCCTCCGGGGGTTAGGATTCCTTGGTGGATGAGGACTCCATATTGAAATGGGATTCCTTGTCAAGTTAGAACTCCTTGTTGAGCTAGGACTCCTTCGAGAATCAGGACACTAATTATGAGGCATTTTTATCTGCAGGTAAAGTATATCCCATTAAAGCTTAGGCCAGGTCATGGTAGCCAAAGTGGGAAAAAGGTTGGATAGAAGAAACGCCCAGTGGAGGAAAATGTGGCTAAATAGCGAGAGCAACTTCGAAAAATCGCAGACTATTACCAGGAGATGGCAAGCACCCTTGAAAAAGCTTAACTAAGCGAACGGGAAGCAAAGTTATAAACTAAATCTCTAAACTATTTATTGCTAGACAAAGTGGCGCGCATTAATATAAGGTTTGAGTCAGAGAAAATATTAAACCTAAGTCGTAAATTAGATATGAAGTCTAATGCACCAGAGGTCGAACTTTGAACTATTATAGAGCATTTAGAAGTACGTTATCGTAATAACATTGAAAAGATAACAAAACAGGCTGAGACTGACGGAGATAAGTAGATGAATATTACATTATATAATGTAAGGGGAATGCGAGATAGGGAAAAAAGGCATGACATTAAACAAATGATTCACAAGTAGAGGATTCAACTAATACGCGTACGAGAGACCAAGTCTTATAAAATGACAGCCCGAGAATGTCAAGAATTCTGGCTACAAATAGATTTGACTGGCGAGCAAAAAAGGCACCGGGAATTCTGGTAGTCAGCTTTGTATTTGGAATCCAGATCAATTAAAGCTAGAAAGTTGTTGGGAGGCGCTTGGAATTCTAGCCATTATTGGTTAGTGGGGGCCAAAGAAATGGAAGATCAACATTTTGAACATTTTTTCTTTATGCGAGTATATAGCTAAGAGACAATTATGGTCGGATATCATGACATTCTACAGCAGGATCCTAACGGGCTCTAGTGGTGTCTGTGTGGAGATTTTAATGTTGTAAGGAATGTGGAGGAGCGAAAATTGCAACTATCAAATCCGACATGTGAAATGCGTGAATTCGACCAATTCGTCAGGAAAACTATACTTATGGATATCCCATTACAAAGACGCTGCTACACACCAGGACAAACAAACAAAACACATATGCAATCATCTTGATTAATTCCTACTCTCTTCTGAATGGTTACTCATGTGGCCAAATATCCATTAGACGGCCCACACAAAAATAGTCGATTGGGGTCCAATACCATTCCGCCCATTGAACTGTAGGAATCAAGTGAAGGAATTCGAGGATTTGTAAAGATCATGTGGATAATTGCTTGGTGGTTGGGTGGAATGGACATGTGCTCCACGAGTAAATTAAAACTTTGTCTGCAGCTTTGCACGGGTGGAACAAAACTATATTTGGTCATGTAGATAAGAGTATTGAGATAAAGCAGTAATCGATAGCGTTGCGAGATGAGATATCAAAGTGCAAATCTCTAATAGAACAAGAATTACAATAGTAAGCAATGGAAAAGCAAGTGCTCCAAATAATGTTACAGGGAAAGAACTGTATCTTGTGTCAGAAAGCTAGAACCTTGTGGTTAAAAGATAGTGAAGGAAACACAAAATTTTACCATGCAAGGATCTGGATGCACAAACATAGAAACGAGATGCAAGGTTTGAACATAAATGGGGGCTGGAAGAGGAAGTATAAGAGCTCAAATAGTGGATAAGAGAACATTTTAAGCATTACTTTGCAATAGATTTCTATGATCGGTTCCAACTATCTTCTTCAGTACTGAATTGTCTTAATGCAAGTGATAATAGGCATCTCACCTTGATGTGATCCAGAGTGCTTCTCCTCAAGGAGCCGAAGCAAGCATGGGCACGACCGAGATAAGTGAGGATGATTCTCACAAGCCGAGCAAGGAAAGCACTTGACGAGAGTCCATGTCCAGACTACATCCTTTGCAGTACCCGAATGATCTAATTAGTAGGTGGCGGGCTAAGTAATTTAAAGAAGGATTCATGGAATTATTGCAAGAACTTTGGGCTGGATATAATCAACCAAATGAAGGCCCAAAGAATCAAAATGATATGAATCCTTGCTGAACTTGTGCCAAGACTAGCTAGTTTCAGAAAAGAAAACCCGCTATCATATTCTCTCCCAAACCCTTCATCAACTACGAAACCCTAGCTGCCGTCGTCCGTCACCCCACCTCGCCAACATTCATCCCCACGGCCAGATCTCGATGGATTCACTTGTTTTTGCCGCCTTTTGTTCAGACCCACGCCGTCCACCACCTCCTTCATGCTCTTTGCGCCATCCCGCAGCCATCCACGACCGTTCTCCTCTATCCACAACTATTTTGATACTTTAAGAAAAGACACGGATGAATTTATTGTTTCTAATGCCTGAAGAACACCTTGTGTCCAACCAACGAAGGTCACGATTTTTGTAGAAACAAAGATGCCACAAACGACCCCCTGTAGGTATTGAATCACCAACCAAGAATCGAATGATAAGTCCAAAAAGAACATGATGCCACCTAACTCAAAAAGAGAAAAGATAAATCGAAGAAGGTTTAAAACCAAAAAAGAATACTAATCTCACTAAACTTAATTCAAAACTCGTGTGTCCAATATAAAGGATGTTAAGGCCTTTATATAGGCATAGATAATCCTAAAATTCGTTCAAAAATAAGAAGAGAATTTTAAAGTAACTAGGAAACTAATTAATGCTAAAAATTAGACCAAAAACATACACTCCTTGAATTTCTTAGCCTTCATCCTTGGGTTAGGCCCATCGGACATAATTAGTGGATCATGTTGGTTTCTGAGCTTCATGGTCTTCCAAGTTCATTTCCACCTTCAATGGACATCATGGACTCGTCCTCTCCATCCTTGGAGTCCTGACCCTCTTGTTTGGGCTTGGGTGCAACTTGGATTGCATCACAAAATGACCAAGCCCAAATCATGTCCTTGGTCGGCCCAAAAGACCCAAGTCCATGCAGGATAATTCATGTAATTCTTTACATGAATTCACGTCTCTAAGCTACATCATCAAAGAGACTATGCACGTTAAAATGCCATGCATGATCAAATTGGGTTCTAGAAAATCCCATTCAAAGTCTAAAGGCCACGCTATAAGATCCATGCACTAATGATGAAACTTACATGCACTTTATGCATGAAATAGGACCATGCAATCTCATGCACGTCCACAATCCAAGATGGATAAAAACCCATACAATCTCATGCAATCTTACGTGCATGAATGTGATAATTCAAAATATACATCTCATGCACAATCATATCTCTCCGTCAAGGCAGGAAATCAAGTGGGTTCAAGACCCAAGGAACCAAGAAGTTTGAAAGATGGAGTCTAGTCACAACCAAAGCAAAAATGGGATGAAGGAGATTACATTAGTACTCCAAAAGTCTTGGTCAACATTTGTATTTAATGTATTCCTAAAAACTAGATTAATATATTAAATGTACACCTTGGTCTATGAAAGGGGGCTAGGGTCGAACCAAATAGGGAGTTGATTTTTTATCTGTAAGCTTTAAGCTTTGTGAGACATTGAGTTCTCCTATTCTTTTATAATATAAGGGGTTTCATTTTTTAGTGGCGTCGAGCAAGACTTATCTTTTGGATCTTGGTTGAGACAAGTTCTCTTCAGGGGTTTAATTTGTGGGGGTTTTTATTTTGATACACACCAAACACGTAGGCTTGATTTCCACCTCTTTTATAGGTGACGGGTCAAGTACTCGACAACTTGCTTGATTTTCGATCCTACTCTTGAACCATCAATCATTGGTATTGGGTTTAGTCACATTTGTTTGCTAGGTTCATATCATTTGGTATCAGAGCTCATATTTGAGTACGTTGGGCTACCCTTAATGTTGTTGGTTTCCGGTTCTTTATAGCCGATGGGCCGCCTTCTAGATAGGGAATGATTTTTCATTCTTAATACTTCTCTTCTTCAAGTCTACGTGTGTTCATCCCTTAAAGGCAAACCAAAATAGATCAAGTTCCGCTTCTTGTGAGTCATTGCTAGACTTGATGAGTTTTGGATTGAGTTCTAAGAGATTTGAATAAAGAACACTAGGAAAACTCACGAGTGGAAAAAGTCTTGAGTGGCGAGATCACTCGAGTTAAAAAAAGCCAATTGAGTGCAAACATGAGTGTGAGATCTTATTTAGTGAAACACTGTGAGCGAGCGGCGAGTTTCTTTTTATTTCTGACATGCTTTCTTGCAGGTACACATCCATGAATATCACTAATGAACCCGTGCAGTCAAGGGGAGAAGGGACATGCAACTGGATGCCCTGACAAGCGGACCAATGGCAAATGGCACAAGCCTTGACGACCTGAATGCAGCGTATGCATGAGCAGATAGACGACATTGAGGCTCGTTCGCTTCAAGCACAACAGAATTTCCATTACCAAAACCATGGACAAGACAAGGAGATCAAGGGATGGTCTGAGGATTTGAAAGAACCTTACTTACAACGGGTACGTATAGACAATGGCTTCCAACAAATGTAGGCAAGGTGTGAACCACCAAGGTGGATGCCCGAGCCACCAAGGAGATCACTATGGGAGACAACCCCAAAATGGGATGAGCTAGGCCCCTCCAAACTTGCTCTCTACAAGGAGGCCAAGCCAAAGGGCATCACGACTCATGGTAAAACCCCCATTCGTACTTTTCGAAACCGCTACATCAAATGTGTCACATTTCAAGGTCGGGGTCATACAGCCGTCAAATGCCCAAACGGCAAAGTTTGGGTGATCAACACCCAAAAGGAGCCTATGGTGAAGAATGCCAAAACCACGACCACTTACATCTCTAGCTCCACGGAAAAATGGGTAGACGCCATCTTGCAAGATTTGAATGAAAGAGAAAAACTAGAGCGTGAGAGAAAATATAGTGAGGAAAAATATAAAAGAGAAAAGGAAGTCAAAAATGAAAAGAAAGAAACAAAAGAGGGTGAGAAAAAAGTGAGTTGGGCGAAAAATATAAAGAATCCAAGAGTGAAAAGAATTTGAGTGGAAAAAAGAAGCGAGTGAAAATTCGAGTGAAAAAGAAGAGGGGAGAGGTGAGAAAAAGAATGAGGCTCACAATCTCGTCGATTCTTGGTCGAGCGAAGTTGTTTCTCTTCTGCAGGGGTGTACAGATGATCTTCCTGAAGAATTCATCATAACACTTATAGGAGCATACGCGAGGACATGCAAAATTATCTTTTGAATAAATATAAATATTACAAATATTCAACCAAGAATTCATCATAACACTTATAATTACATTCCAATCATATTGGGGTCTAGTCCATAATCATCCACCATACAATCATAATAATTCAGAAATAAATGAAAGCATGTAAAAGCTAGAATCCCACAAAGAATCATCACATGCAACATATTCTTGAATTTATTGTGGTGAAATTGAACACCACTTTGTTCAAAAAACCGACATGATTTTTGTCCATAAAGGCTTGTCGTCTTTGTTGTTCTTGAGAAATTACTTAATGCTTATATAACATCATTGAGAATCTAAACATGGACAATTCACCACTTCAACTATTGAACTTAAAATCTACAAATTTTGTTGAAAACAAAACTTAAGATTTGAAGAGAGTCGTACGGGTAGGTCCCTGTGGACTAGTCGACAAATAGTCGGATACCACCGGTCATCCAAAAAAAAAAAAAGATTTCAAGAAACAAATTAAAGAGACAAGCATGCAACATAAACACTTTCATCATTCTTTACTATCTGATATGAATGTTTTTCGAACTTGTGACAAAACCCCACACCAATTAGATGATTCAAATACAT
>JAOWBN010007446.1:0-11122 GCA_028565015.1 Pinguicula moranensis | reverse complement strand
GTAGACCTCCCGATGCAGAAGTATAGATTTACATGTATCTCAAGAGGGGGGATTGTTGTAGTAGATTAGACAGGTTTTTACTCTTAAATGCTTGGATTCAAACATGGTCGGATTTGATACAGATAGGTCTGGAGCGGATGGTCTCAGATCATCGCCCAATTTTGCTAAAATCTGAGGAGTTAAATTGGGGACCTAAGCCTATTCGAACATTGAATTGTTGGAGTACAGTGGAGGGCTTTTATGATTTTGTGAAGGCCGAGTGGTTATCAATTGAGGTAGATGGGTATGCTTGTTTCGTTCTACAAGAGAAATTGCGATTGATGAGGATGAGGCTTGATGCTTGGAACAGGAATAGATCGGCAGGATGGACAATAAGCTTACACAGCTGAAAAATGATCTGCAGGTGTTCGATAGGTTGGCCGAGCAGAGAGCTCTGTCTGAGGACGAGAGGAGTTGTAGACAGGTAACTTGGTGTAAACTCCAACAAACTAAGCAGAACAACGAATCGATTTTAATGCAGAAAGCAAGATCCAAATGGATCAGTGAAGGGGATGGAAACAACAAGTATTTTCATGCTAGAATGAATTTTAACAGGAAAGTGAACCATATACATGGCATGTACATGGAGGGGAGGTGGATTGAAGGGGTGCAGGAAGTGAAGGAAGGGATCACAAATTTATTCAAGAGACGTTATGATACAGAGGAATGGAGAAGGCCTTCTTTGAATCTAATATCTGAGGCTATAGTATCTGATGCAGAAAACGCGTTTTTAGTGATAAAATTTTCTGAAGAAGAGATTGAGGCAGCAGTGAGGAGTTGTAGTGCTAATAAGAGTCCAGGAGCGGACGGGTATAATTTTTTCTTTATCCAGAACAACTGGGAGGTATTGAAGAAGGATTTTGTGGCATTCATTAAAGAGTTTCACAGGAATAGTAAGTTCTCCAAAGGTATGAATTCAACGTTCATAACTCTGATTCCGAAGGTAAACAATCCGGTGCTCCCTGACCATTTCAGGCCTATTTCGTTAGTAGGTCGTGGTTATAAGGTTTTAGCCAAGCTGTTGGCTAACAGGTTAAAGAAGGTCATGCCAAAAATCATCTCAAAGCATCAGACGACATTCTTGCCGGGGCGACAGATACTGGATGCAGTCAAAGAAGTGCTTAGTTATGTTCAAAGTGGATTTCGCTAAAGCATATGATTCAGTTGAGTGGGTATTTCTGTTAGATATGCTGAGGGAGTTCAGTTTTTGTCCCAAGTGGATAGGATGGATCAAAGAATGTGTAACAACCCCGTACGCGTCTATCCTTATCAACAGAAGTAGTGCGGGAGAATTTAAGTTGAAAAGGGATTTGAGGCAAGGGGATCTTCTATCCCCTTTTCTTTTTCTGATAGTGGTTGAGGGCCTCCATGTACTGGTTAATTGTGCAGTCCATCTAAGGAAGTGGGAAGGAATCAAGGTGGGGCAGTTGGTTGTGTCGCATCTTCAATATGCGGATGATACATTATTATTCGCGGATGGAAATTGGGAAAATATTAGAGTTATGAAAGGTATCTTAAGGGTGTTCGAGATGATATCCGGACTGTCAATTAATTTTGCAAAGAGTAAATTGTTGGGGATCAATATACAGGAGCAACGGCTAGGGAGGTTTGCGAGGTTGATGCACTGTCAAACTGCAAAACTGCCTACCATTTACCTTGGTTTACCTTTGGGAGATTCTTCTACCAGAGTTAAGATGTGGGATAATGTGCTGACAGTGATTAGGAAGCGGATTCAGAGATGGGACAACAAATTCCTGTCTCAGGCAGGAAGAATTACGTTGATTAAGGCAGTGTTATCTAGCCTTCCCACATATCAGTTGTCCTTATTTCGGGCTCCAGTACAGGTTTTACGCACAATACAGTCGATGCTAAGCTCATTTTTATGGTGACAGAGAGACACTAATACTCGGCCTATATACTGGATTACTTGGAAAGATATGTGTGTGGAGAAAAAGAAGGGTGGCCTTGGGCTTAGAGATATTAATCTAATGAATAAAGCGTTACTCGGTAAGTGGTTATGGCGATTCAGGACTGACACGGAGAGCCTATGGGGAGAGGTAAGACGAGGTAAATACTTTCATCAAAGAGACCATCTTTGCAACTGGATGATTACATCTATGCCAAATGCAGTCTCTTGCACCTGGAGAGGTATTTGGGGCCAAGCTAATGAGGGATGGTTCAGTAATGGAGTGAAGCTTGTTGTCAATAGTGGGGACAAAGCTTCTTTCTGGCGGTATGATTGGAGTGGAGAAGGATGTCTTGCACTTCGGTATAATCGCCTATACAAACTGAGTATGCAACAACATGCTACGGTGGCAGAGGTTTTACAAGAGGAACAAGAGGCAGGAAACTGGAATCTTAAATTTCGGAGACAGTTGAGACACAGGGAATTAGTTCTGTTGGAGGAGTTGAGGGAGAAGGTGCCTCGATTGGATGCAGTGGTACAGGGAGTGGATCGGTGGCAGTGGGCAGGTGATTCTGGTGGAATTTACACGATTGCTTCTGCATATAAAGTGTTAGTTAAAGCCAATGATCACAGTGAAAGAGAGAGGAAATATCTAGCCATGGTTTGGGGAAAGGTGGCTCCAAGGAGAACCCAACTGTTTACTTGGAGAATGTTGCAAGGACGTGTTCAGACAATAGACAATTTGCTAAATAGAGGTATAACAGTGGAACCGGCGGTACAACTCTGTATGATATGCGGACTACAAACTGAAAGTGTGAGGCATTTATTCTTTGAATGCATGCATGCCATGAAGATCTGGAAATTGGTCTATGAATGGATGAGATTGACATATATACCTAGATCAGACCTTGTGGAACATTGGAAGAAACACGTGAGCTTGATTAGAGAAAGAGTGGGATTGGAAGTGTGGAAAGGGTTTGGTAGATAGTGGTTTGGGCTATTTGGAAGGAACGTAATGACATGTGTTTTGACAAATAGGGTGGGTCGCTTCAATTAATTGAATGGGTAAAAGTGAGTTTATGGTAGTGGATTACGGCGGCAAAGATGAATTTTCGAGGGGCCACAATTGGTGATTGGTTCAGACTTTCGAAATTTTGCTGTAAAATTTTATTATGTTGTATAAAGTAGGTGGTTAAAAATCATGGCCGTCAAGGCAATTCCGTTGAAACGTGATACGCTTGGGGTTTAATAAAATTTTAATTACCAACAAAAAATAAATCCTATTAAAAAAATACATAAAGTAAAATCGTCCACCACGAATTTGAGAATCACGAGCCTGCAGGCCCCGGCCCTGAGATTCTTGTGTCAACCTGGCGTTCCAATTAGCCAATAACAATCCTACACTACTATCCTCACATGATAAGCTCCTCAATTAGATTTAACTCCACATTATCGATTCTTTTCTTCTCAAAGAACATACATCAAACACTTGGCAGACAAACGAACACGTCCGGGGGCCCAGAAAGTCCAAAGAATACCCGAATATACACCAGACTTCTAAGTTACCTATAAAAAAAAAAAAAAAAAACGTCCGTTGACATGGCCTACTCCGCTTGTGCTTCTTCCGCCATAGCCGCCGTCGCCTTCTCCTCACCGAGGCAAGTTTCACATTCCTAAATCTTCAAAAAGTAACTCTCATTGATTTTTACGATGATCATGTCAATCATTCGATTAATGCTGCAGTTCACATGAAAATGGTTCAAGTGTTGGAACCAAGGCTTCCTTCTTCGGGACAAGAAAACTGAGAGTGATCAAATTTGTAGCGCCATCTAATGTATGATCAGTCGCTGTTTGTGTTGCGGCGGATTCCGAGAGGCCCATTTGGTTCCCCGGTAGCACACCTCCGGCATGGCTTGACGGCAGGTCTGAGATATATTCGTGCTATTACTGTAATTATTACTAGTTATTCCTCCATGAAATGTTATTCTGATTATCTTGTTTAAATCCCAACTATGCAGCCTTCCTGGAGATTTTGGATTCGACCCGTTTGGGTTAGGTACAAACTCAAACCATGCAATTGAATTCACTTTCGAAAAACACCTTCGAATAATCTGAACCATTCTTGCAGCATCCGACCCGGAGAGTCTGAAATGGAACCAGCAGGCGGAGTTAGTCCACGGCCGTTGGGCCATGCTCGGCGCCGCCGGCATTTTCATCCCTGAATTCCTCATCAAAATCGGCGTCCTCAACACTCCTTCCTGGTACACCGCCGGCGAACAGGAGTACTTCACCGACACCACCACCCTCTTCGTTATCGAGCTCGTTCTCATCGGTTGGGCCGAGGGGAGAAGATGGGCGGACATAATCAAACACGGATCCGATCTTCCCCAACAACAAGCTCACCGGAACCGACGTGGGTTACCCGGGTGGGCTATGGTTCGACCCGCTAGGATGGGGATCCGGGTCGGAGGCGAAGGTGAAGGAGCTGAGGACGAAGGAGATCAAGAATGGGAGACTGGCGATGCTGGCCGTGATCGGAGCGTGGTTCCAGCATATCTATACGGGTACCGGGCCGATTGATAATCTGTTTGCGCATCTGGCGGATCCGGGGCACGCTACCATTTTTGCTGTAAGTGTGAAGGTTTTCTAATACAGGTGTTCGGTAATGGATCGGTAATAGCGATAGCGGACGTATCCGCCATCCGTTATTCCACTATATTGGCGGAATAGCATAGCGAAAATTCGCTACTTCATCTTTAGTAATAAATTGGTGGTAGCGATAGCGATAGCGGAATTTCGCTACTTAAAAAATGGCCTAAACAGTTAGCGTAACCGTTATTTTAGCGGATTTTAAAACCCTAATCGTTATCGTTACCGTTTCCATTATTAATGCCTTTAGCAGTAGCGGTAACGGATTTGTGCAAGTTTCGCTAGTGGTTATTCGACCTAGAGGTGTAAATTGAAATTGGGGGTCTCCGTTTACATTTTTATTGTCATTTTTTTGCAGGCCTTCAGCCCGAAGTGAGAGGATCGTTGGAGGAGCACGGCGGTGTAGATTTTCCGGTGGTTCTCCCCGTTTTCGTGTTGGCTTTGGATGAATCAAAACTATTTAATATGTATTTGTAAGGTGTAGAAAAGAGCTTATGCAATGTACAAATACTTTCTAACTACGGGCTGTTGGCTTTGGGCATGATTGATTTAGGGTTGTTTATATTTATTCGTTGACAATTAAATTAGAACCAGAATAAAACGAATAAATAAAATAATAGATGCAATGGTCCTAACTTCGAGTAATTACTATTTATACCCAACGAAACCGGAGAAAGTTTTCCAGGAAAATGTGGATGTCAGTGAATTGAAGAAAATATATACAAGTATATGTTTGGGCCTCAATAAATACACACAATTTAGTGGAGGTGGTATAGTGTCCAAGATTGGATCAAACAAGGGTAAGTGAGAGGGGGCTAAGCCGGGTCGCCTTCACCTTGTGCCTTATTTTGTCAAAAAAAAAAATTAAAAATAATATTAAAATATTTTTTGTAATAGAATTATATATTATAAATAATTTTGATTGAAAATTAATTTTATAGTATATTAAATAGTTAATGTCATTTTATTATTATTATTTGAAAAAATTCATGACTATTGAATAAGTAAATTATTGTGTGATCCTCATTTACCCATCAGAAAAAATACACATCATACCCCTAAAAAATTTATTTTCAAACCTAAATTTTTTTTATGTGCCACAAAAAAAATCTAGATCCGCCATTGGGATCAAACATCCCAATATTATATTATGATAAATATATAGTGACATATTTGGCTCAAAATGAGATAGTTCCTCCAAGCATGTATGCAAATAGTCAAAAAAAATTAGCAACAAATAATCCCAATGTAACCTGAGAAATATGATTGATATCATTCATTTTATTTTGGAGTCAACCCAAGGACCAAACACAATCTCGTGGTACATGAACATGTTGTGGACCGGTGCTTCCATGGAGTTAAACATCCACCCCAAAATTACATAGTTATCCACACACCATTTTTCATAAGCCTTCTCATTAGATTTTCCGAGGGTTTCTAATCGTCAAGCTTGTGTTTGATACCCAGAAACAACTCAAGGCTGTTAGATCATGCATGAAAACTTTTCCCGTTCAACAAGACACTGAATGCACGTTGCGCCGTCATGTGTGATTGAAACCAATCCGTGTGGGAGTCAACGGACTTCTCCGTCTGAATATCTTTTGGAGGATCCACCATGATGTCACACAAAAACTTAAGAAGGGAACGAAAAAAGTTATAGTTGGCACGAAACACACTCCACTGGACAAAAACACATCGAAGGAGATAATGGAAGCCGATCCGATCAAGTCTTCCACATACGAGACGATTGACAGTTCTTCCAAGAATAGATAACAAATGGACCAAGGTTTTCACTTCATCACGGGAGAGCCTAAATACTCATATTCGTAGCCAAATTGGTTGCTGGTCAGGATGGCCGTTTTTTAGGGTTTAGTGGAGGCGACGATTTTTTAGGATTTGGAAGAGAGGGGCAGTGGTTTCGGGCTAGGGTTTGGCTTTGATGCCAAATAGAATTTAAATAAAATTATATTATATTATATTATGAGAATATATGAATTTATATAACTAATCAAAGCTAACTTTAAAAATAAATTAAAACTCTAACTTATAGATGGGACTGGTCTATATTCCAACACAGTTATGATTTATGAATATGCCATTTCCTTACCTCGGACTTCCAATTGGCGGAAGTTGGCGAAGGGAGATTATGTGGACTGATGTGCAAAAAAATGATGCAGAGGATACATTACATAAGTTCGAAAATCGGTGCCTCAGTTGGTGGTTTTGTCCGGTCTCTCTCTGTACTTTCTTTCTCTATTCAAACCTCCGGGTTATCCAGGTCACGGGTTCGAGCACCCTGAATTACATCCTCGCACGGCCACACCTTCGGATCTCGGAGTTCATATATCCCATGAAATTACCCGGCTATAAGGGGAGAGGGCGCTCAGTTCATGGCCTCGACGACTAGTCGGTTAGAGGTTCGGTCGGATTCTGTCGGATACTCCGGTTACCAAAAAAACAAAAAAAAACTTTCTTTCTCTATTCATTGCCCCGAAAGGGGTGATTCAATAAATGGAAAAGATGCAACAACATTTCTTATAGAATGGCTCCAAAGCTGATGGTTAAGCTATTGAAAATGTCGGCCTCCGCAAATCAAACCAAATCAAACATACCCAGTATATCCCGCCTTTAGGCAGGATCTGGGAAGGGTGAGATGTACTCAGTCGTACCCTGACCTCTAAAAAGAGATCAAGAGACTGTTTCCGTGGAGACCCTCGGCTCTTCGAACACACACCCAAAAAAAAAAAAAAAGAACGATAGAGAGGGGGAGGGAGATGGGAGAAGACGGTGATCGCCCACCTGCATAGCACTAGAATAACCCTTGAGCAATATATTGTAAGTTGTCAATGTCAGCTTTAACCCCCTTTCCACCGTCTCCTTCATAACATCCAGAGCTCGTGGAGTTTGTTTCTTTAAACAAAACCCATTGGCAATGATATTGTAACTAATCACCATGAGCTCTAAATCTCCCTCCAAAGATCTTTAACAATTTGTATGCCGTCTCAGCCAAGAGTCGAGGGTCTCCATGAAAATAACCTCTTAATATGTTTTTAGAAGACTAAGCTTGCGCTTGCTCACCATCGTGATATATAGACGCGCATGGGAGGAAGACGAAAAGGAGAATATGACAATCTGATGCATACTAAAATACTAAAATGTAAAATAGAAAACAACATTGTTAGTTGTTTTTATATTTTAGTAAAATGGAAAAGGTTGTGTCAGGAAAGCACTCGCATCGACTAAAATCAAAATGGAAAATTAGCTATCTCAGGTAAAATACTTAACAATTAAGCAACAATGCTACATATTAAAAGATACATAACAAATAGCCAACTGACAACACCGAAACCAACAAAGAAGTAAGGACTCTGCATCCTCATATGATTCACCGCCTTTGGAGGGGGCTGAACGAGTGTCTTCATCAAAGTAATTTTCTGCAGCTCTACGATCTTCAAGACACCATAGAGTAAGTAGGTGCAACCACCACAGAAACAAACGAGCCCAGCAACTCCAATGGCCAGAGAGGATGAAAATCCGACTGCAACTACTCCAAGGAGAATCAAATTAAAAAAGATTGTAGCCTGGATCAGATTATCCTCAATCATGGTGATTTGTGTGGTGAGAAATCGCAACTCTTCAATATTCGTCGCCGGATTTTGAGCATAAACTGCAGGATTCTCAAGGTTGGGCGTTGGACCGCTATCTGCTACCTCGGAAGGGCTGATTATTCATTTTAGAAAGAAAAAAAAGTCAGAATGTGAGTGAAGTGAAAATGTGTGATTTAACATATATATATAAAGATTCGTTGACACTAGTTTTGACACTATTTCATTAAAAGTCCATGTTTAGGGTCAATAAGATTTAGGGTTTGAGATTTAGAGTTTAAATTTTTAGATATTTAGAACTTAGGATTTATGAGATACGTGTGTGATCTTCCACAAGTCACTAATTGTTAAATATATTGAATCCGAAAGAGATTTCCTACGTTATGATGGGCTCGACAGCCCTAACCCTATTTCAATTTTACTATCAAACTCCTACAATAATGCCCGTAACAGTGTCACATGACAAGAACAAAAATGTTTGAAGATATGAAAGTATGGGGAAAGTTTTTTTTAGTTTTAAATATATTATTTTATAACTACCATTTTTTTTGCCTTATTGAAAGCTAATGAGAATCGGGGATATCCATAGGAGAGAAAGAGTAAATTTAATTGAAAAAAACTCAAATACAATAAATTAAAAACTTAATATCTAACCTTAAATCATCAATCGTATGCTCGTAACCACTGCCGGAAATGATCCCCATGACAGGAGGTTGGCCGAGAATTCCAGAGAGATTCTTCAAAAGAGAGAAGTTGAAGTTGTAAAGTGAGTCAACGAGTTGAACCAAATTTCAACCGTGGATCACTTTCAACTTTCATAACAAAATGAACGGCCAGATCATAGCAATTCTAAGGACAGTTTTAAGTTTACAAAACCAAACATACCCAATATATATCCCGCTCGGATAGGGTCTGGGGATAGGGTCTGGGGAGGGTGAGATGTATACCGTCGTGCCTTTATTTCTAATGAGACTGTTTTCGTGGAGAAAACGACTCAGAAAGTAAAATCCTAAAGAATTAATTCACGAGGTGAGTTTACTCACCACTTAGCTAGTTGGAATTGATAGTTTAAGTTTACAAGCAACAAAAATAACAATCACTCACATCCAATCCAGTACAATTAAATGCAAAGTATTGGATACATCAATGCCCTTGATAATCCCGAGCAACTGTTGGTCTCATCCACATATGATATATATAGTTACATTGCAGCTAAAAATTAGATCTTTCTTTCTTAATAGCATTCCCTCCATTAATAATATTTATCTTGTTAATAATATAAATAATAACATCGAAGGCTGTATTTGTTGGAAATAATGGGTCATGAGGGTAGCGAACATTTGCAAAATCTCGAATCAAAACTCCCCCATGTGTGTATCCATGTTCTTGTGTGGGTAGGGAGGAGGAATTCGTACCTCAAACAGCGAAATCAAGTCGTAGATCCGCTCGTTCCAAGATCTCTACCGGAATCACTTCTTAACGTAACAAACACGAGCGGCTAAACTCCGACGTCACGACGACGACAAGAGAAAATCTTCCCCCTCTAATTTTTCGGTTGGCGGCGAACTCACTGCCGGAGTTCCTCTTCACGTCGCTTATGTCTTCCAGAGAGTGAATTGTGAACTAGGACTGAGAGAGCCTTATCTATTTATTTCCTTTTGGGCTCATTTTGTTGAGACCAAATTATGACGACTTGTGGACTTTGCACTTCACGTTGAGCAAATCTTCAAGTCTTATTGTTGGGCTTAATATGAGTGAGCCCAATAGCTCACATTTAAACCCAATAATATTTGGATTGGATTCGGTCCCACCGATCTCGTTGATTTAATACGCCAAATTAATTATGTTTTACACAATTAATTTTATTTGTTTCAGTTCGTTAAATAGAGCGACTCAATAGGATCCATATCTAGATCAATAATAAAGTAATCTCCATTAAATTTATATATCGTAAGTGACATCTAAAAATGCATCATGATCCGATTCAATATAGATAAATCATGATCATGTATTCGGCTTGAGATTTAAATATTGTGTATCCCGTGGGCCGTACGATTATCTTACAAGATCTTCTACAATTTCAAATACGAAGACATTGTTGTATTTGATTTGATGTCGCGGCAGGGCGGGTGATCAATTTGTGGAGAGAGTCCTAGGGCAATTTGAATATGTGAATTTGGATTTGTTGAATTAGAGCGAAGGATAAATAATGAGTTTTTTTTATTCAATATAATTAATTTATAGTATCCAAAAGCATGAAATCAAACCAAAAAAAAGAACTTAAATTATCTTTCACGATAATGGCAATCAAACCAAAAATTAATAGGTTAAAAAAACAAAAAAAGCAAAAAAAAAGTATGATTGCGACTAAAAAATATAAGTGACTATGGTGATTTATTTTTTAATTAAGGTTCTTAAATAACTTATTTTTAATAACCTACCTTATAAAGTAAAAATTGTCACGAAATGGTCTTCTTTGGCCAAACTGACTTATCTGATCAAATAAAGCAAAATGACTGGATAAGATGACTTGAAAAAGTAGAAATTCAGTTTATTTTAATGTTTTTTTGTTTCTTATTTTTGCCTCCTATTTATCTTTGTTATATTATTTTTTTTATTTATTTCTAATTTTATTGCGATATACATTTCTATTCGCATATTGTTTTTAGTGTTATTGGTATTGTATTGGGGTTAGTATTAGTAACATTTTTGCTTTGTTTCTATCTGTTTATTATTGTTAGTTTGAGTAGTATTTGTGAGAATATTTGGTAAACCTAGGTTCATTCTTTCCATTTTACTTCTAGTATTTTTTTTATTACTATTATTTTTATATTGGTACTATAGAGCTGATCAATAGATATGGTAACTTGAGGTCGTGTCTGGTGACGAGGGGACGGGATAGGGCAGAGGTCCAGAACACAGA
>JAOWBN010007435.1:0-11122 GCA_028565015.1 Pinguicula moranensis | reverse complement strand
GTTTCCAGTAGCATGTAGAAAAAACTTGACTTTTATCTTCGGTTGCTGTTGCTTTTGAGGGTCATCTGAATATTGGGAAGGGGTGGGTTTGACATCCAACAGAAGAATTCAAGTAAATATCGAAGTAAGGTTACAGATGCCTCAAGAAATAGAAGAGGGATACAAAAATTCAAAACAGAAACAAGAATATGAACTCACTAATCATTTTTGTTGCCACAGTAGGTAACATTCTTTCTTGTGACGAGGTGTAAATCTGTTTTCACCATTCAAAGCCAACCACCACAGAGCCAGTTGCATGAGTTACAATGAATATATCTCAATTTTTTAGGAACAAACTAACTTTATAGCATGTAACATTAGAAGAACATGAGAATACCATGATACTCGAAAATGCCCTATCGTAACAACTACATTGAGCTCAACTCCTACATGGGCTTTATCCATTTCCTCAAACATAAAATTACCAATGGTTTCCAACATTCTCTTACAAAACAAGAAAGCAAGAAAACGAGATGAGAATAGAGAAGAAAACATAAACCTTGTCATTCTCCACAGAGGGCGCATCCAGTTTTGCAGGGTAACGAGGAGAATGCACGATAGCCGATAAAGAAGACACATTGTTGGACGTACTACTGGCACTGCTACTACTACTAGCAGAAGCGGAAGAGCAATTGCGCTCAGCCCATTGCTTCAAAGCTTCTTGTTCCAGGAAATCCAATGCCTCCTCGCTTAATTCCCAGTCATCCATTTCCCTGATCTCCGTCAGTCTAATTCACCTCTCAGTTCATGAAATTTGTACTGAGAAATCCCTGATTTTGAATTCAGACCAACAGAAATATCAAAAGTTTTGTACTCCCGCTCATTGGTCACCGACAACAAAAACAATCATTCAAGAAAACCATGCGTTTACTTCAGTGACCAACGTTAGTCGTTATACACAAGAATCATATGTGCATACAATATTTCTTGGTCTAAGGAACTTCTTCTTCAATGATTCTTTTACAGGTTTTCGAATGGAAAAATCTGTTCTTGGTTAATCCCTTCTTCATTGAAAATGAAAATAATAGGTTATTTAAAAGCTTAATATGAAAATTAAAAACAAAACACAAATTACTCAAAATATTACTAATTTCATCCCCTTCGGCTAATATAGCGTGACTAATAATTTCGCTAATAAATAAATGTTAATGATTTATTCTTTTGACAACTTATCAAATTTTTATCATCTTTTTATAACATTTTCATGTACAATTCAATGAATTAAATATATAAATTTTTACTAAAATAAGTGATAGAAACACGAGTTATACAAAAAGTTAAAGCAATGCACAGGAATATTAAGAATAGACTGTTAATAACATATAGTAACTAAGAAAATTATAAATTTCTTGAAACAATCACCTATATTGTACAGTACTTGTAACAGACAACTGTAAATTATCAATATTTTCTAACAATTCATTATATATTTCACTTGTTGATATCAACACAAAATAATTAAAGTAACGGTATTAGCGGCATTAGAAGTTAAAACTGAAGTGAAGATAGAAGAAATAGGCCAGATTCAGAAATTCTTGAATTTATATTTATATTTTTTTTAATTTTTATTAAAGTTAAATAAAAGCGATATTAGCGGTATTAGCTGTATTAACTATCGCTACCGTCATCGCATTCACTGCGATTTTCCACTAAAACCACTATTGCTAAATGCCCTACTAAATTTGATATAACCTTAAACTTATAATTAATTATATAAAGACTAAACTCCAACGGGTTGTCCTATTGGTCAAGAATGTCCTCATAAGTTTCTCCACTATAAGAGTGAGAGGGTTGTGGGTCCGACTCCCACCAGATGCAGACGTTAGGGCCAGACTCCAATTTTATGACAGAGCTTGCCCAGTCAGTTGTGGGTTCGACTCCCACCAGACGCAGACGTTGGGGCAGACTCCAATTTTATGGCAGAGTTTGTCCAATCAACCGTTTACTTGGTCCTCGTCGACAAATAGTCGGATACTATTGGTTAACCCAACAAAAATTATATAAAGACTATTTTATTACAACCCAATACTTCGAGAATTGACATGAAGAATCTTTGCTTACATCCTAAACACCATAATATTAAAATTAATTATTTAATTTTGTACAATGAGGGCATTTGGGAAATATTTTGATGAGATTACTTCCACTCCATAGCATCAATTGATTATTTGTTGATTTCAAGGGAAGCATCTTCAATATTTTTCTCCAGCTTTTCAGTAATCTTCTTCCTTCCATATGCTTTGAATCCTTTGATCTTCCTCTATATCTACTTTGATCTTCACCCCTTAACCCCGATCTCACCTTTTGTGTGATAAAGGTAGGTTCTTTTCCTTTTTCTCCCTTTTTTTTGTCACCCTTCAAACTTTAATCTTTATGGGTTCTCATTGTTTTTCTTCAATATGATTGAGTTGCATGGTGAAATTCAGCTGGTAATTCTTTTTTACACGATTGTTTGTGCTTTGCTTTTAAATTTTCAATTTTTTGTCGATTGTGCATTTCAGCTCATAATGTTATGTTGACAGAAATTTGGGTTTGCTCTTTTGAATGTGATTTTTACTACAATTGTTTTTCTTGTTTGGAAAATTAGACTTGCAGAAGAATGTATCTCGAATAGTTGTCTCTGGAGTTAGCATCTACATATACTAGATAAGTGCTTTTGTAATGATGCTGGGCTAGGAAACTTGACGCTTTGGGGGGTGGGGTTATTTTCCTTCTTAGCTATATGTGATTTCTCGGATTGGTTGTTCATAATTAAAAAGTGTTTTTAAAGGGATGCATTTCTGTACATTTGTGCACTCTAAGACACAGGTAAACATTGCATTTATTCTCATGTATTATCAACTGCGATTCATTTATTATTCGAGCAGATACATAAGGTGTGTTTTTCTTCCTCAACAATATTATGATTTCTTTATAGATTTGGTCCTGGGTGTGAGGAACTGAATCTTGCATATGGATTTGTGTGTGTGTGTGCATGTGAGGAGCTCCTTTATTCATGTAGGTTTCTTTGCGTGTGTATGCATGTTTCACTATTGTTGATTGGACCGATAATATTGGCCTGACCAGAACTGTACCAAGATAAAGATATCGACGGCATGAATTAGAATAACATGGAGATCTAAGAGGATCTCCACATTAACTGTGACCAGAACAGAAGGTTGGACTGATAGGCTTCGATTAGCAAATTGGACTTTTATTCCACCAACAATTGGAATGAATTTGTAGTTGTTTCCATGTATTTGTAATTGCTTTTTGGTTCTTTACTTATCTCTAGTTTTCAATCTTCGAGTCCTTAATGACCGTCAGAGATGATTACGAATGTTCTGCGTCTTCAATTATGTTGTAATAAGATAGTTTTCTACAGAAAACTCTTGTTGGTTTGTTTGTTACCTGGTATGTGTCGGTGCATGTATAATTCTGATGACTCTATATTGGATATCTGCTTAGGTGAATTTCTTTGAATATGACCAAACATGAGGAAGACCAGGAGTATGAATGGATTGAAAGAGTGAAATCAGGTGGTGCTGTTCCGTATCTTGCCCCAGATCATTGTCCAAATGGTTGGGCTTCTCCGCCTGGAGATGTTTTCAGGGTTCGTGGTCCAGAGTATCTAAACACAAAGGTGAAGATTCCTGGTGGTGATTATCTTCTGAAGCCACTAGGTTTTGACTGGGTTAAAGGACCAACAAAGTTTTCAGAACTATTAAATAGTCGTGAAAACCGTGTTAGGAAAGCAGTTGATGAGGAATGCTCCAAGGGTCATCATCCTTTTGTTTGGGCTTTCAATTTGCAAGTCCCAAGTAAAGCCAACTACAGTGCTGTTGCATATTTTGTGACTATGGAACCTATCCAGGAAGATTCTTTGATGTATAAATTCCTTAAGGGAGATGATGGGTTTCGGAACTCAAGATTAAAATTGATAGCCAATATTGTGAAAGGTCCCTGGATTGTAAGAACAGCAGTTGGTGAGCAGGCTATCTGCATAATTGGTCGAGCACTTAAGTGCAAGTATTCTTTAGGGGAAAACTTCATGGAGGTTGATATAGATATTGGATCTTCAGTGGTTGCAAATGCGATTGTTCATCTGGCATTTGGGTACATCAAAACACTTACTGTCGATTTAGCTTTTCTCATTGAGGGTCAAACGGAATCAGAGCTGCCAGAACAAATCTTAGGTGCTGTAAGGTTCTCTGAACTCGATCCCACTTCAGCAAGGCACATTGAGTTGCCCTCCGAATCAACAGATGGAAGCTTACAGTCATCTGGCCCTGCCGGCTTTTGGAAATCTTTAGGACAGGGAATCTCCAACATTATCCGTCAAGGCTCTCAAGAAACTGATTCCAACTCAAGTTCATCTCCTAAGGGGATTGTCGATCATGACAAGTAACCAATGTTAATGAGCATCAGGTATTTCTCTTCCAATATTCGATTGAGTTTGGCATAATTGTTAATCGGCATAATCCCTTGCCCCCATACATTTATCCCCTATCTGATCTTGAACCTCTTTTTCCTCATGTCATCTCATGTGTTGCATCTCGTATGATCACAAGGATCTTAGGATTCGTCACTAGCTAGGTAGACTAATTTTGATCTTTATCTAGATAAATCCTGCAAACCTGAAAACTCAAGAATCATATTGAAGTTCTATTGAGGGCAATAGTGCTAGAATATCTTCCCATTGCCTCTCTACGCCCTTCACTCATGGCAATGCAGATAAATAGCATGTTTTGTCTCTTATCCTTTAGAAATTTATTTTTCTCAATTAATATAATTGCCTGCACTTTTGTTCATCCCCACATGCGTTAGCTACTAAAATCTGTAATATTTTAGCGGATAGTTTCCTGTTTTCTCGCTAAAAGAGTCATCATTGACAATTCTTTTAATTTTGTGCTAATAATGGATTAGATCAAAACATCTCTATTAAATTTCAGTGCTTCATTTATTAAAATTGTTGGAATCTATATATCGAATAACGCAATGCATCTTGGGTCGTAATGGAAACAGTCTCTTTGTACAATTATAAAGGTAAGGCTGCTTACATATGACCCTCCAGACCCCAACTAGTTGGGAATATATTGGGTAGGTTGTGTGTAGTTTCCTGTTTTCTCATATACCCTCAAAGCAGAAGTAGAGTTCCTTTACTTTTTTTATTTCTTTCGTGCACTTGAAATTTATTGCTTCTACAGTTTACTGGCAGTGGATTTCATGCCTTAATGTTCAACAAGCTGCTCTTCACCTGCTTCTTCTTTCTATTTGGAGTGATGAATTCTTTCTTTGCACAGGGAGGTTTATGCTCCTTTCACTTGACCTGTGGCAACCTCAGTCCTCAAGATTGAATATGTTCTGAAATTTCATTGAATTGATGATGTAAATAGATCAACAATTTGTTTGAAGATCAAGACAATGAATGTTATTTATATTGCACATGATATGTATAATATAGCACAGCAAATTTCAATGAAGTTATGAAATCCCCTTTGGGAAGGTTAATCTGTTTGCTTGAATTAGTTTCATGTTGTTTCCTCCTTCCCATAGTTTTCATTGGCACTTTGAAAGAATATTGCTGTTGTAATGATGATTACCAATTTGACAAACTGCACAATACTGCAAAACATTTTGCATCAATTCTGAAGTAACAAGAGCAAAGATACTGATAATATAATATTTCTCCTGATTTGAAAATTCAAACATCACACGAATGGATATCTACCGGTAGGGGTGATCATTCGAGATTTCGGTTATTCGGTTAGTGAATAAGCTATTCATGTTCTTGGACCGAAAATTTTTGGGGTCAACATGAGCATTTGGGATTCTCGAGTCTCGTTTTCTCCAAATGACCACCATTCGGGATTCGGGCCGGGAATAGGTTGTTCTCGTTTCTACATCAAAAAAATCGTGAGTTTGGGATTCAGAAAAATGGGATTTTGGATTCGGGATTTTCAAATCACGTTTTCCCAAATGGCCATTCCTAGTCACCCGTGCGCTACGGTTTAGTAGTTGACACCTGGTAAGTGCCAGAAATGGGCGTGCACCCACCTATCACCACATAAAAAGTTATGAACCATTAAAACCATAAAGAAATAGCAAACCAGCATGTCCAGCATAATTTACCAGAAATGTGTTGTAATGTCACCAGGAATAATAGGAATGGCATTAAAGATAGCCTGCTTTTTTAGATCACCTAACTCAGGATCAGGAAGTTGTAGATGCCAGAACAAGAAAATGCACACGCTCAACATGTGAGACTATCCTAGAAAAAGAAATCAGGAGGAACAATGGAAAAATGATATAGCGCAAGACAGTGCAAGACATAGTCGATTTCACTTTTATACCATCGTGTTGAACATTGGCACACAAACTAACATAGAGTATAATTGTCCATTTTGTGTTGTCTTGTGCTGTTTTTGTCCTGCGCTATATCATTTCTCGGAACAATGGAGGGATATGCAATCTTACAACTATTCAGAACATAACTTGAATTGATCCAGCATAATAGTGGACAGTGGGTGTATTTGTGTCATTTACTATTGTATTTAATGATGTAGTTGATATATAACTAAATTAATGTATCTTAACAAACACTATATTATTGGTATAATAGTAAATGACACAAATGCCCTTTAAATGACACAAATACTAGTAATATCTTGTTGTTAAGATATATGGCTATATATCAACCACATCATTAAATATAATTGTAAATAAAAATGCTCTAAGTACAACAAATAACTTAACTCATAATAAAAATATTAAAATTTTAATAAAGTAATTTTGATATATTTCATTATTAATATAAAACTAAAAATACCCCAATATCACTGTATCATCAGTCCGTCTTAGCTCAAACAATTGAAAAAACTCTCTAAATTTTTATTTTTAGCCTCCAATAAGTAATAGAAAAGGACAAAAGGTACCCTTTCAACAAAGTTGAAACCCTAAGCCATTGCACAACATCTCTTTGTTGAAAAAGCAAAAGCAAAACATAAGAATGAAATTAATGTTTTCTCTTGTTCTAAGCCTCTTTGAGAAGACTTTGGACTTGAGCAGGAGTAGGAAGAGCAGGGATTGCTCCCTTCTGAGTTGTAGTGATAGCTCCACAGGCACAAGCATATTTCAGAAGCTCCCTCAATCTCGGCTCATCCTGTTGAGGAGGAAATAGGATAAGAGGGTGGCAAAATATTAGAACACGCATTCGTACAAACATGGTTGAGTAGAATGATTGGTTACCTCAAGTATGGCAAGGTCATCAACCATCTTACAAAGCAGAGCACCCACAAATGCATCGCCTGCTCCAGTTGTGTCGATTGTTTTAACATGAAAGGCATCCACAGCTCCACGGAATGTCTGGTGACAATGATCAAGAGTGGTTCAATAAGATAAGATAGATGAATGCAAGTGATGGAGAATTTTTCCCTTTTATGCACAAAGTCTATAGTTGCCAGATGTATAAACATAAAAAGTATTAGCTAGAAATGCTGCAATTGTGTGCATCACATTCTTCATCAATCCTCACCATCCTTTTGAGGCCTTTTTGTTCTGATTCCCTAACAGAAGCTGTTTCCTATCATTTTTCACTTCCAGTTTTGAAATGTGGGCAGTAATGGATTCAATAATACTTATATAAATCAATGGTGAAAGAAGTAACAATATCATGCTTCAATGGAACTTAGACTATAAAGGAACATTGCAAAGTAAGCAGATGTGATTACCTTGGTGTAATATCTGCAACCCTTTTCTCCAAGAGTAACTAAGAGAAGCTTCAAGTTGGGGTGCCACAGAGACATGGCTGATTCATCATCAATCTTGTCATTTCCAGTAAGGAACTCCAGCTCTACATCACTGACCTTAATCAGATCAGCCTTATCCCAGATGCTCATGATCTGTTCACGAGCTTCCTCTGCTGAGGGCCAAAGTGGTAGGCGGAGATTCGGATCATATGATAGCAATGCACCTGCTTCCTTCGCAACTTCCATGGCTTTCAAATGAGCTGATCGACAGGGCTCCACGATCAAGCTAATTGAACCATAATGGAACACTTTGGCCTATTTACAAACATCAGAAAAAATGAATGAATGAAGCTAACTTATTTCAGGCATTAATCAAGGCGTAGGTAAAGAGAAAAGATAGGGTTATCAGTACTCAAACGCATCACCTATTCAACACAACACAGAATCACAACAGAACCAGCAGTCATTGAAAAGTCCGGATTTCACTGAATCACATCAGACGATTTTCCAGAATATGCAATCGAATTAACAATTTCCCCATTTAGGCAGGATACAATCCCTAATTAACTCATATCACGATTATCCAAACAAAACACAGAATCAAATTACATATCCGACCGAGAAATAAATCAGTAATAATAGCGTAATCTCGTGCCACCTCATTGAAATTAGCAGTAAAACCAATAGTTACCAAATAATCCATACCGAATTCAAACCAGCAAGCGTTAAACCATAAATACAACTACACACTCGAGCAGAGATGTAAAAACAGAGACGATTCAGGCACTTACAGATCTAATGAGTTCGGGATTCAATTCCTGAGGCGTGAGGAGCATATCCGCACTCGGATTCCTATAGAACATAAACTCACGCTCTCCGTCGTCGCGTAGCGTGACGAACGCCAGCGCCGTCCTCGCGCCGGTGTCGAAGTTCACGCCTGCGGCGGAAACACCGTTATCCTTCAGGATCGCAGCCAGCATGTGCCCGAACTCATCGTCCCCTAACTTTCCTACGAACGCAGCGTTCCCGCCTAACCTCGCCACCGCGATCGCGACATTCGCCGGTGCACCTCCAGGTGCCTTGAGGAATCCCGGTGCCTCCGCCAGCGACACGCCAGAGACCGTCGGAACGAAGTCAATCAGCATCTCGCCGAAACTGACGATCAGACCACCGTTCCTTCCGCTGCTTCTGTTAGTTGACGCCGCCATCGCTATAACTGTCGAGAAATGTAGAAGAAACTGATAATCACGTAGAAATCTGTTGATGAAGAGAATGTGGAGAATGGGGGAGAAGATTAGAAGCAGAGGGGTTTATATAAGCGGAGGTTGGCAGATTTACTGCGGTCAAAGAAGTCCTGATAAATGGTAATTATTGAGATAATGGTAATTAGTGAAATTGGATATATGGATATGGATCAAGTTAAATACAGAATAGATTAGATAACGGAATTATCCGGTTTTTGAATTTTTGGATAATACGAAGATTCAAAAAAGAAATCAAATCTCGATTTTATTGCATGAATTTCGATAGCCACGTTTGAAAGGAATCCTACGAGAATTCTAGACACAAGAAATACAAGAAATGTGAGATTCGAATGTTTAATATCAATCACCACATGTTAAACATCAATCCAATCATTCATCCACACGGGCCTCACCTTTTTTGTGTTTCTTTCCCCTATAATTATTGCGCTATATCAGTTCTCGCATTTAAGACATGTCAATAAAGGGTTAAGCGATAAATTTGAAATCCCCCAATAATGTAGGGGCAAAAAAAATTAAATTTAACTCTTAATATCCCGAGCTGATGATAAAAAATTTGGACTGAGGGGAAGTATGTGCATCAAACATAATGTAAATGGGAATTGCTCGAAAAAAATCATAGTTATCCTATCATCCAGGTTACCAAACATATAAAAATTTGATTTTTTTAAGCATCTGGTTTGAAGTTAATAGTAATTTTACAGCTAATGTTGAGTCAATGTTTAAAATATTTTTTTAGCTTGTTAAAAATATTAATGTGTCATTAATAGAAATAAAGTTATTCCTATTATGCGTATTTATATATATATATATATACACGTGTGTGTATATTTGGATTAAGTTATGGAATGGATTACTGATATTTGTAGATAAAAGAAAATCGTTTTTATAAAGATTTGGTTTGAATTATCCATTTTGGTACGGATAAGATATTTTCTTGTCGGATAAGAAAAAGGTTCCAAACATTTTAACCTTTATTAAGCAAAATTGTGTTGTAAGTTACTTGATTTTTCACGGATCTAAATAACGGAATACGTTAGAGTTGGAATTCTTGTGCGGAACGGAATCCGTTATATTTTTGGTTTGATAATTCATTATATTTATATTAAGAAATATTAGATAAATGATTGGAAACGGGCCAAATAACAACGGCCCACTCCAAGCCAACATTATGACTAGGCCGCCCGAACCCGCTCCGGGCAATTAAGGTCACAACTATACTCGACCAACACCTCGATGACTGGTCTAGAGATGATCATTTGAAAAAATGGGATTCGGGATTCAATGTCTGAAATCCTGAAAGTCCTAAAAATTTCAGGAGTTTGGTTGAGCGCTTTGGGAACGAATGACCTATTTCCGAATCGAATCCGAATGGTCACGAGGGTTTCCCTCTGAAAAAAGTGAGATTAGGGATTCCAAAATCCCAAAATCTCAAAAATCTTGGGATTCCATATGTGTAGTCCGGGAATGGCTATTCCGCTCCTAAAAAATTTCAGTCCGAGAACGATCTATTTCCATACCAAAATCCGGAATGATCATCCCTAACTATCAAGCCTAGTCGAGCCAAATTAAGCCCTTGGAGATGACAGGCCCAAGCCATATCCTCAACTATACCGGGTTTGCTTTGCCCCATCTTTGCATCGGGTGGCCTAGGTCAATTCATCTAGTCCAACCCATTAATGTGCGAGTGCGATGATCTAACTCCATGATATTAAACAATAGAATCGACCACTTTTAGAGTTTCCCAATCCCATCAATGATTTCAACACATGAAGCAGTACAAGGCATTATAGTTTCTTCAAGAACCAACCGGGTTGTCTCAGTCGTAAGGACCTAGACCATCAGGGTTGCCCAGAGATCTCGAGTTCAAATTCTCGTTGGAACGAATGCGAAATTCTCACTGTAGGCAATCGCGATTCACTCGGTGTAAACATTAGGAGCATTGTGTATTACACCTCGAGGATTAGTCGCGTGATTAACTCGATCTCCAGATACCTCGATATCAAAACTGCATTTCATTTAAGTCATGGAACACCAGTTTTGTCAAGACTGAACAGTTGTGCAGAGCAACAAGGCTACTAAAGCAGTGGAACA
>JAOWBN010007424.1:0-11123 GCA_028565015.1 Pinguicula moranensis | reverse complement strand
TTGGGCCCTCCGACTAATCCACGTATCCTGGCAGAGTTGGCTCTCCTCCAACGGCAACCTGACGGATTCGAACCCTCGACCTCACTAGGCAAGCCCCGTGTGTCGAGTCCGAATACCGCCGGACCAACTCGCCCGGGTGATTGAAAACAGGAGATGAATAATGTGGTTTATTTTTAAATAAATTTATTAAATGATCTTAATTTTTTAGTTATTTTATAAGTTTAAAAAGCAAACCAAACCAAATCAAACCTAGTAAATCATGCCCGTAGACAGGGTTTGGGGAGGGTGAGTAACCTCAAAAAAGATAGAGAGACTGTTTCCTCTGAGACCCTCAACTCATAGATCAAAGCGGCCAAAAAATAAAATAAAAGTATATATATAATAAAATATAATAGGATAAAATAAATAATAAATAATAAATAATAATAATAAAATAGCAGCAAACACTAAATACATAGATAAACACATAAATAAATAAATGCATAAATAGATAAAAAAAAAAAAAAGTCAATATAGCCTAAACCTCTAGTCTACCCTACTAATCTCCTTTGTCCAAAATCAAGTATGCATACACACATATCCGTTATTTCTCTATAAATCTCTAACCGTAATACGATATCTTCAACTCGTCTTATCAGAGGTCATGTCCTCAGAGAGGTCTAATCTCGCTAAGTCTAATTGAATTTGCTCCTCCCATATCCTCCCAGGTCTCCCTCTTTCCCGCCTTCCTTCAATTTGTAGCCCTTTAACTCTCCTGACGGACTCGTTGACACGCCTTCTGCGTACATGTCCGAACCATCTCAATCTTCCCTCTCTCAGCTTTACACTAATAGATGCTATACCTAGTGTATCCCTAAAGATCCCATTCAGGATCTTATCTAACAATGTACACCCACACATCCATCTTAACATTCTTATCTCTGCCGCTTCAAACTTCTGCTCATGTGACAGTCATATAGCCTAACACTCTGAACGGTCTTATAACCGTTTTATAAAATTTTCCCTTCAACTTATAACTTTAAAGTGAGTGTTTAAAATAATTTTATTTAATTAAACTATTTTTTTCTGGTGGCACTAAACAAAGCTCAATTTTTTTCTTTAATCGATTGAAATAATTTTGTTTCTATCAAAGCAAGATCCACCCAACTTTAAACTTTATTCCATAAACACTTATTAGAAGTTAATTAATTCTTTTTTGCATCAAATGAGATACAAGTTTTATTGGCCTCTGCTGCATTAGTTGAAATGAAGGTGTCTGCATCAGCTAAAACAAGTTTATCAGGTGCCGAAATAGGCACAGGCAGTCCTCTGCAATCAACATCTCAGCAATACCTTTAGACCGCACGATCCGCCATGATCGTGCGGCTGCAGCTTCTTGGAAGAATAACTAATGAAAACGTTGTTTGTTTTTTACTTACGCATTTTAGACATAGTATAAATAGTTTAGTAATTGGCCAATTGTAAATGATGAAGTACAGTCTGATTGGTGAATACGGGAGAGAAATCCCTAAATCGAATTGGGGAAAAATTTGGCGCCATTCTTGTGTATCACTTCAGCAAGATACTGAATAATCTAATGTATTTCAACATGGTATCAAAGCTATTGTCTGTGCGGATGATTTTCACAGAACCATTGTACTGCGTTTTTGCAAGGTTGAGAAAGGTGGACATTAGTTATGGAACCTGCCCCTTTGATTGGAAAAAGTATGTTCAGGTGCACCTACTCTTGTCATCAACTATGGTTAGGAAGTAGGAGCAATTGATAAAAGAGAGCACTTTATAGGGACCCCAAACGTCTATTTGCAGCAGATCAAAACAATTTCTGGAAGTGCTTATGCGGTCTAAAAATGAATGACAACTCTGTTTTGACAAAGGACATATATCACATAGTGAATTTTTTCCAGACAATCCCCCAGATTCATAATAGGGTAGATGATTCAATACATCAAAAGAAGGATACCCCATTCTTTTATGCAGAAGAACATGGCTAATCCTGATAGTACATGCCCTACTACAGGCCTTTTGTTCAAAAGAAGAAATGTAAGAATAACAGGATATAACAGTCCAGATGGGGAGACACTGCACACGCTGGATCAGTTCTTGATCAAAAGAAGCAGAATTCGGGACGTAGAGCTCTCTCACCACACCCCCAACAACAAGGATTTTGTTGGTTCTAAGGTCATGAAATACAGAAATTTTAGGCAGAAATAAGCAAGAGATATAGTTTTCTGACTGAGAGTAAGTTATGCTTGAAACTTGGAATATATAGGCAGGAGAATAAGGACAGAGAATTGGAAAGTTGGACATCTCCACGACAAAGAGCAGGCTTAATGGTTCCATCAGGGAGGTAGACTGTAGTTTCAGTTTTAAGGGAGCACAATTTGGTCACGATTTTTAGATCAATGCACATGTGGTTTGTGGCACCTATATCTATGATCCAATCTCGGTGGCAAATATCATATTTTTCATCAGAATCAAATAAGGTCCCAGTGATTGTACCTGCAAAATCAACGAAGTGTGCAAAAGAAGATCTAGAGAGATTGATCATGGCAGTGAATGCATTCCTGGAGGAGCAGTTGCAAGTCCATGGCTCGTACAGTCTGGGAACTCAATTGGTAAGCATCCAACTCAATGATACAAATTATTTGATTTGGAGGAGTGCAGTAGAATCTGCTCTTGAAGCCAAATTAAAAATTGGAATGGTTGACGGAACATTGGAAAAACCCAAAGAGGATTCCAAGTTTAATTAATTAATTAATTAATCATTCTATGGTGTTGAGGAAAAGGTCTAGCCCCCAGATTCCAGTATTGTCTTACCTCATGACCTAAGAAAACTTAGGGTGCGTTTGGTATCAGGTATGTACCTGGTTTATGTAAGTTTTCAACCAGTAAAACGAGTTCAACCTATTGTGACATGTGTTTGGTGCCCCGAGATTTTTTAACCCTGCCCGAAGGTTTACTCCTCAGGCAGGGTTACGGGCAGTTAATTGCCCCATTTTAAACCTCAAAAATTCGAGGGTTTTTGAAAATCAATTCAAACCAACTTGATGAAATGACCAAATTACCCATCTGCCACCGAAAAATTATAAACCGCCCAAGTATAAAACACGATCTCAATGCCTTTCCCCAAATTTCATTTTTCAAACGCGAACCCTAGGGCAGAGCACACGACTTGTTCTCATCTTTTCAAACTTGAATTTGATCGAAGTCGGCTTCAATTCAGCTGTTCATTGTCAATATCGTACGACTGCGCTTGTTTAGAGTTTAATCTTTTGGTTATCATGCAGGATTTTGTACCGTGCATCGGGTGCTATGGTGAAGAATTTTCAGGTGGCCCAAAAGGCTCCGCTGGCTACATTAGATGAAGTGAACGCCATGATAGATAATGAAGCAACAGAAGAGGTGCAGGAATCTGACCTCATTGAATTGCCAATCGGGGGGAAGTCACCTGTTGTGGATACGTCTCCTTCAGGTGTTAATGGCTCCTCAACCCTTCATCATGGTAAGCGAAAGAGTGTTGAGTCCGAAGAATATGTGCTTAGCGTGAAGTTCGATAATGCCATCACACAAGTATCGGTAGTGTGCAGCAAGTTCAACGCCTATGTGAGTCAAAAGATGGGCATGGGAATTGAGCAGAAGAGGGAGAAGATGACAATGCTTGCTGATCAAATGGAGATGTATCAGGAGATGAATATAGCAAACCGAGTATGAATGATTGATCGACTGGTGAAGAATGAAGATATGCATCTCTATTGGGACACCTTGGATCATGCACGGCGCAAGGACTTTGTTAGGGAATTCATGGAAGGACAGATGGATTGATTGGCGCTTTTTCTGTTTTCAGAATTACTCTGTTCAACCAGCTCTTTGGTTTTCAGACAAGGTGTGATGTTCTTGAATTATGTTGCTTTTGGACAAGTAGTTATTTCAATTTGGTTGCTTTTGATTGGTGGCATGACAATCAAAAGCATAACACAATGCAATATTTCTCCTCCAAATTCACCCGGAGGCCGCTCAATGCAATGTTGAGTCCTTCGTCGCCCACTGTAGCAGCAGGAGCCTCAGGTGCATCCAGGCAAATGGGGTCGTTCTTGTCGTCTCCCTGGCGCTGTTCGGTCTTGACGGGTGGCACCAGGTCCTCGACGTTCTTAAGACGAAGGTGATGCTGGCGAAGAGGGTAGCGATGCCCGGATTTGAACATCTTCTAGTACATGCGCAGCGAGAAGCGGGAAGGCCATTGGACGGTAATCGGGAGGGGCGGAATGGAGGAAAATCTCCAATGTTGCGTCATGGACAAGCACGGGACGTGGACGCGATGAAGGTTTCTGGGCCTGTTATCGCCGGGCGACGGAACGACGCGAGGAGTTTCCTCTGTTGGGGGGAATCGAAGCGGTGCGGTGGTGCCATCGAGGGGTTGCAGAAGACGAAATGACGTGGAAGAAGAAAATTGCGGGTGTGTCGCATTTTTATATTAGTCTAGAGAAGTAATTGGGTAATTTAACCCTATTTAACCCATAAACCTAGACAAACCGGATTTATAAACCCTGACACCAAACAAGGTTGTTGTCGCTTAGCGAAACCAGGGTGTCCATACTAAACAATGTTACAAAAATGGGAATCGACCTTAACCAAATTTTAACCTCGTAGCCGATTTAAAATAAACCGGCTACCAAACGCACTCTTACTTTACAAACTCAATGAGTACATGCCATAAGAATTTCTTTATTTTAATTATTATTATTAGATTGCCAGCTTAAACATTTGTTATTTGACCAATAAAAAAGATTGAGAACAATGAAAAAATGTTTATGAATACGGCAAGATATTTTTCAGTGAATCCTTTGGCATTTATAATTTTTTATTAAGGTCAAAGGGAAATGATAAACCTAACTTAAAAATTTAGAGGGAATAACTTTATATTTTTTGGGATGGGACGTTGGCGGTTGGACCAATGGGACGACCCACGGGCCCCTCGGGCTGCCCTTGGTCTAGGGGGTGTTTTGCGCAGACCCTCTTATGCTTATAATTGGATTATAAGAACTTTTTTTGAAAAAATGAAGAGTTATTTTTTGAAAAAAGGTGCTTATAATTGGATTATAATTTTAAGAAGGTTGCGCAAAATAGGGCCTAAGACTTTCAATTCCGTGGCTCAAAATCCAAGGACTTGAACTCCAGTAGGTTCACGTCAAAATCTAAATTTGAACAATAAATCTAATACATTTAATTAAGGTTTATATAGATAAATAAAAAAATACCAACCAAATAACATAGTATTTATTACAATTACCATTTTTTTTTTAAAATAACTTTAGGAATCATCTTCCCCATCTTTTAGCCTTATTCCTTGGGCGAATTAAAGGTGCTTGGAGTAAGAGAAAAGGAAATCACTAAACATGTTGAACTATCAGTAGCTCAATTATCGTTATTTTATCATGCAAGTTCTAAATACAATGAAAAAAAGTGTTGGAGATAGATTTTCAAACATAAATAAGAAAATCATGTAAAGTAATTAAGAATTACCTCTTATGGATATCTTTCAAAATCTTCGACAACTTCAAAGTCTAAGAATCTCACAATCGTACGAATCTTCATCTCCCAAAGGAAATCAATCAGATTTCTTAGATTCGACCACCTTGTAACCTTGGAGGTATATATTTAACCCGATCCATTATTAGGCAGACCATTTATCACTTAACTTTCTGGCCATAGGTAAGTGGTATCGGATTCAAGCTCAATTCAATTCAATAACATAAACTCATATCCTTGATCAACCTAATTAAGTCAAAATCCATAAAACTCAGTTTGTTTTAACTCCAAAATAATTTAAAACAAAACAAGCCTTCAAATAAATATTTTGTAAAAATAACTTTAAATAAAATTACTTTTCAACAATCTCCCACTTGATTTTGTTTTTAAGGACAATACTTGAGTATACCAATTACAAATCATACAGCTATCCGGGGTCTGCATAATTTGCTTTCAATATACCAAGGTTGGATTTGACAAGAGAACTAAACTAGATCCAATGATCAAATGGTGCTTATTACATCACAATATGTTTGCTATTATAGATACAATGACTGTCACGGGCCACTAAGGACCATGCCCATATCATGTCCATGGGTCTGAGCTATTCGACCTACAAGCAAACCTTGCACCTTATAGATGTCGTCCCACAAACCCATCAGTAAATGCCCAAAAAGTATAAACCATGTGAAACTAGGGCTTGAGCTGGGACAACACGTGCGCACATATCAAATTCAGTGAAAATCAATCACATATATCAAACACATCAAGATATAAATGAATAAAAATACTCCCACTTAGATTTGAATCATAAAAGAACAAGCCACATATTGTTCACATGTTCAACAAATATAGAAATGATTAAATACTTGATAAATGAATCTGCTAGATTTGCAACAGAAGGAACTTTTTCAATAGTTATTTCTCCCTTTTTGATTTCATCACGAATATAGTGAAATCTTCCTTCTATATGTTTAGCTTTGAAATGACACTTTGGATTTCTCGATATTACTATAGCAGCTGTGTTATCACACAAAATCCGAATAGGATGTTCCACACATAGAACTATAAGTAGCTCATTCATAAATCTTCTCATGAACAATATTTTTTTCGCCACATGATTCATAGTCACATATTCAGCTTCCATGGTAGATTGAGCAACAATCGCTTGTTTCTTACTCTTCTATGAAATAACAACCCCATAAAATATAAAGATAAATCTAGAATTAGATTTTCTGGTATCAACACAGCCCTAATCATACGAATCTGAATAACCATAAATATCCAAGGAGTTTACCTGATAGGAAAGTTCATAAGACTTGGTAAGTGTAAGATATTTCGAAACCCACTTCACAGCTTCCCAATGAGCATATCCTGGGTTTGAGTGAAATTGACAAAGCAAATTCAATGCACAAGCAAGATCAGGTCTAATACAATTCATAGCATACATCAAGTTGCTCACAACAGAAGCATAAGTATATTTCTCAGGATATAGACAACATGAATAAGACTTTGGATATTGCTCTTTGCTCAATTTAATATAAGAATTATATGGAATCTTTCCTTTTATGCACATTGTCATATTAAACTTCTCAAGTATAGAAGTAATATAACTTTGTTATAACAATAAAATCTTTCGTGCAGCTCTATCATGAATGATTTTAATCCCAAGAATAAATGAGGCTTCTCCCAACTCTTTCATTTCAAATTAAGAGAGTAACCAATTCTTTGTATCAAGTAAAAGATGATTGTTGTTTCTAGCCAAAAGAATATTATCAAATATAATATTAAGAACATAATATCTTCTCCGCTTTCTTAACATGTATACAAGGCTTTGCTGAATTCTGAATAAAATCGAAAACAATGACATTTTCATGAAACTTCATATTCCATTATCGAGATCTTTGCTTCAAACCATATAGAGATCTATTAAGTTTACATACCTTACTTTCACTTCCTACCAAAAAAACTTATGGTTGCTCCATATAAATATCCTCTTCGAATTCACCATTCAGGAAAGTTGTCTTCACATCCATTTGATACAACTCAAAATTAAAATATGCAACCAAAGTAAGTATGACTCTTATTGATTGAATGCGTTCAACAAGAGAAAATATTTCAGAATAATCAATTCCATGTGTTTGATTGTATATTTTTGCCACTAAGCGAGCTTTATACTTCTCAATAATATCTTCAGAATTTTTCTTCCTCTTAAATACCCATTTGCAGCCAATCCCTTGAGAATTAAGAGGAAGATCAACTAAGGTCCACACATTGTTTTTATGAAAAGATTGAAGCTCCTCATGCATAGCTTCTAACCACAACTCCTTATCAACATCTGTCATAGCCTCTTAAATGGTATTTGGATCATGCACATCTTCATTTAATTTGAGGATTTCACAGATTTCACAATTATAAACATGGTATTTTGAACCAATAGGACAATTAGCAGCTCTTGAGGTCTTCTGAGTGGCTTCAGGATATACTTTTCTTTTTCTAGAGATGACGTGTGACTCAGTAGACTTGTTCCAAAAAGGGTGGCAAATCCTAAACAGTTTGATTCTCATCAATTTCCTCAAGCAAATTCTTTTCTCCTTCCAAATTCTCAGAGTCAAATTTATCTTCTAAGAACTTGACATTCCAACTTTTTATTATTACCTTAGCAGTTGTAGCCCTTAGACCAATCAGGATATCCAATGAAAAAACATCTTCTAATTTTGGAACTTAGCTTGTCTCTCGAAGGGTCAAGGATTAATACATGAGCTACACAACCCCAAACTCGAATATGATTTAAACTGAATTTTCTTCCAAACCAAACTTCATACGGTGTAGTCTCAACTGATTTTGTTGGAACCCTATTTGGAACATAAACAACAGTCAATAATGCATCACCCCAAAAACTAGTGGGAAGGTTAGCATGAGCCAATATGTATCTTACCATTTCTAACAGTGTACAATTTCTTCTCTCTGCTTCACCATTCTGTTCAGGAGTATAAACTATGGTTTTCATGTGAATAGTATCATGCTCTTCACAGAATTTATCAAACAAGGTAGAACAATATTTACTACCACGATCTGTATGAAATACTTTAATATTTCCACCTATTCTATTATCTACTTCAAGTTTGAATTTCTTGAAAAATTCAAGTGCATCAAACTTCTTATGCATGAGATAGACATATCCATATCTTAAAAAATTATCAATAAATGTGATAAAATATTCGCATCCATTTTTAGCCTTAGTGATGAATGGTCCACATATGTCAGAGTGAATCACTTCTAACCTACCAAAACTTCTAAGACCCTTTGGAAATGGTAATTCGTGCTTCTTTCCAGAAATGAAACTCTCGCATGGAGCATACTCCTCAAATCTCAGATTCCTCAATAAATCATCAAGAATAAGTTGTCGAATACGCGAATTACAAATATGAGATAATCGAAGGTGCCAGAAGTAGGATAAATTATGGGCAGAAGATCCATCAATCAAATTGAAAACTTCATCGCCATAAAATTTCCAAGCATACATATCCATATTTTTAAAATCATATAAAACGACAACATCATTTTTGAACATAACAAAACGACCATCCTTAAATAAAAAGACGTAACCAATTTCTTTAAAGTAGACACTAACAATAGCTTTGGAGTCTTGTATATCAGAGATCTAGCTTGCATCAGTATATCCTTCTAAGACAATAAGATCTCTACTATAATGCAGTCCATAGTCACGAGTATATCTTAAGTATCTTAATACTCTAGTGATTGCTTTCCATTGATCATTTCCAAGGTTACTCGTGAATCTGCTCAATTCACTCACAGTATAAGTAATGTTTGGCCTTGTACAACTCATCAGGTACATAAGACCGCCTATCACTCTAGCATATTCTATTTGAGTAATACTCTCTCCTTTATTCTTTGACAAATATTGACGTATATCAATTGAAGTTCCAGAAGAACTAGAATCATCTTTATTGAATTTGTCAAGAATTTTGTCCACACAATGCGATTGGCTCAATGTGATACCATTTGGCGATCGTATAATTTTAATCCCTAAAATTACATCTGCCAAATCCATATCTTTCATATCAAATCTTGAGTTCAGCATGTCTTTGGTAGATTTTACCATTTGATCATTGCTGCTGATAATTAATATGACATCTACATACAGACATAAAATTATATATCCTTGTTCTGTAATTTTCACGTAGACAAACTTTTCAAACTCGTTGATTTTGTACCCATTGGTCATCATGACATGGTCAAATTTCTCCAGCCACTGTTTGGGTGTTTGTTTAAGTCTGTATAGAGACTTTACCAATTTACACACTTTTTTCCTTGTCCAAGAGCTACATAACCCTCAGGTTGTTCCATATAGATTTCTTCGTCAAAATTTCAATTAAGAAAAGCAGTTTTTACGTCCATTTGGTGGACTTCAAGATTGCGTAATGCGGCCAATTTATTCTCGATACAGGAGAATAAGTATCAAAGTAATAATAGCCTTCTTGTTGCTTGTATCCTTTGATTACAAGTCTAGCCTTGTACTTATCAATTGTTCCATCTGGTTTCATTTTTCGTTTGAAAACCCACTTGGAGCCTAAAGGTTTACATCGTGGAGGAAGATCCACCAGCTCCCAAGTATGATTACAGGATGGAATCAATTTCACTCTTTATGGCTTCTTTGCATAAAGGATCATCCATGGAACTCACATCTTCTTTGTAAGTTTGGGGTTCACCCTCGATCATGTAGGTCATAAAATTTGGTCCAAAAGATGTTTCTATCCTTACCCTTTTACTACGTCTGGGCTCTTCCTGAACTTCTTCAAGTTGTTCTTGATTTTGATTGATTTCATTCAAGCCTCGTTTTGTAGAACTTGGTTCAGATTCCTTGAATTTACATGGAAATACATGTTCAAAGAACGAAGCATTCCTTGATTCCATTATCGTATTCTTTTGAATATCAGGATTTTGAGATTCATACACAAGAAACCGATATGCACTGTTGTGATGTGCATACCCAATAAAAATACAGTCAATCGTTTTCTGATCTATTTTCATTTTCTTGAGTAACGGTGCAGCCACCTTGGCGAGACACCCCCACACTTTTAAGTATTTGTAGGAAGGTATCTTACATTTCCACAATTTATATGGTGCCTTTTCGACCTTCTTTCGGGGTACCTTATTTAACAGGTAATTAGCCGATAATATGGATTCGCCCCACATGTTCTGTGGCAAGCCAGAACTGATTAACATTGCGTTCATCATTTCTTTTAAAGTTCTATTTTTCCATTCTGTCATCCCATTGGATTGTGGAGAATAAGGGGCAGTGACCTCATGAATAATACCATGTTGAGCACAAAAGTACCAAATGGTTCTACATATTCACCACCCCGGTCACTTCTGACCATCTTAATTTTCCTATTAAGTTGGTTTTCTACTTCTTGCTTATAGAGGATAAATTTCTCTATAGCTTCGTCTTTACTTTTCATCAAATATACATAACAGTATTTTGTACTGTCATCAATGAAAGTAATAAAATATTTATTCTCACCTCTTGTTTGAATAAACTTTAAATCACATACATCAGTGTGAATTAATTC